>JAJJWW010006344.1:0-212054 GCA_023531295.1 Papaver armeniacum | reverse complement strand
CCTAAAACTAAACATTAAAATCAGTTAACCTTAATTAGAAACCTTAATTAGGCTTATCTTAACTTCATCTTCCTCTCACTCCCCAGCTCTTCTCACCACCACCATTAGCGACTCTTTTGAAGAAATTTTTTTCTTCAGTAGATTCATCGTGTAATCGTCAGCAAAAATCGAAACAAGAAAGTTATGGCTCCCAATTAGAAGGCATATGAACTTAAACCCACCTTGTATTCGTTAGTATCGAAATTTCGGTGTAAGGTCGTTGCGACTTTTTCATTTTGCATCAAGATTCTATGAAAAATCGTTAGTGTATTAGGATGAAGATGGCGACCCTAATTACGATGCTTCAACATTTTTCCCTAGAATGAAGTCGTTCACAGTATTAGGTTGAAAATGGCGACCTGTTTGTGACCCTTTGTTATTGGTTAGCATTCTGGGTGAACATTATAAATGGTTGGTTAGGGTCGTCGGTATATCGAATATCCCTATGACTGACTCAAACACACAAAACTTGCCTTTTATACGAGTTTGGATTTGAGAGTGATAAGGTATTAAACGAATCAACCTAGCGACTCTAGGTGAACAATATAAACGATCGTCATGGTTGCACACCACCTTGACGATTTTTCATCACCGTTAAAAGTTTGCAGGTTAGAGTGGGTAAGCTGTGTGTGTCCAGATGTATGAAGACTCTTTAGAATTCGTTGGCGTATCATTTTGGAGCTATAACGACCCTCACTCGAGTAGTTCCATAGTGACCATGAATCGACCACTTGGAGCACCATTGGACAATTTGAAGAGTATATGAAGTTTATCTTGTTTTGAGCTCAAGGTTCTTCATTTTGAGGATTGGTTCCTTCATTTTGAAGCGATAGGATCTTCATTTCCACCATTTTCAAGGCTTCCTCCATTAACATCTCTTCATCAAACATCGATCCATAGGTTAGTTGATACAATCTTACCATCAAACACAATCATGGTTGTTGTTTGAACCTTGAAACCTCTTTCCCTCCACTTGAATCACTCATTTAAAAACCCTAGTTTTCCTCTCAAAACTCCTCTTCTTCTTCTCAAAACATAAAAAGCAGAAGAAGAAAAAAATCCCAAAATTTAATCCCAAAATCGATTTTTATGTAAACCTAATTATCACACTAATCAACTTCATTAATTTTTAATACTAATCACTTAGGGCATTTTAGCCATTTAGAAAATATTTTTTTAAGGGGTGACCCAAATTAGGATTGGGTGACCTTTTTTGTCCACTAGTGCAAGGCCCCCGATTAAAGTTTTGGCCCCCGATCAAATTAGGCAAATATACCCTTTTAGACTTTACAAATACCCCTAAGCATAATACTTTACTAAAATACCCTCTTTTTATGTAATGTATATACAAACCATTACCACTAACCACTATTCAACAAAAAAAAACAAAAAAACCTCTCTTGTCGCCATCACCAGCTCACCACCATGACAACCAACACCACCACCGAACCACCACCACCACCGCCAACCACCACCCTTTGTCCCACCATCGCCAACCACCACCATTGTCACAGCAGCCTCCACCAACACAGCCACCACCACCACCTGTGTGACCACCACCATTGTCCACATGACCCAGCCCTGTCCACCACCCTACGCCGCCAGCCAGCACAGCTGTCCACCACCTCCACCGCCCACCACCACCAGGCCACCCAGCCTCACGCCCGCCAACCACCACCACCTGTCCACCACCAGCCACCGCATGGCCAGCACCCTGCGCGCCATTTTCCTCTACCCCATGTGACCACCACCAGGCAACCGGCACCCACTATACACCACCCAGGCTGACCCAACACCACCACCCACCACCTCCACCAACCACCACCACTTTCATCCACTGACACCAATCACCACCAGCAACCACCAACTCCACCACCATCATCTAGAGGAAACTTGCTGAAAGTTGTCTCCAAATCTGGAGGAAACTTGCTGAAAGTTGTCTCCAAATCTGGAGGCAACTTGCTGAAGTTGTCTTTAATAATGGAGGCAACTAGCTCAAGTTGTCTCCACATATGGAAGCAACTAGGACAAGTTGTCTCCACATTATGAAAAGTATACACAAAATATGAACCGGGAGTGAGTCGAACACGCATCATCGACATGGAGTCGATTCGTGCTACCATTGCACCACCCAGTTTGCATAAAAAAATGACATACAAATCACATCAAATAAATATACTACAACTACTTGATGTATAAAACTACATAGATGTTGATAGTGCATAACATATACATATCAAAATCACATCCAAATTGATTATATTTGGTTTTTACACAAACAAATATGCTATGTCACATTACATGTGAGTTCATTATCAAAAACCAAACTCAAACAAATCAAAAACAAAACCGAAACTCAATATGAAAACAAGAGGTTCTCTCAGGAAAAACGGAAGCAACTAGCTAAGTTATCTCCAATAGTGGAAAAACTAGCACAAGTTGTCTCCAATAGTGGAAACAACTTGGTGAAGTTGTTTCCAAAGTTAAAGCAACTTGATGAGGTTGTCTAGGGTCACAATTACTTTACCTTCAAGATGGAGGCAGTTGTGATTGGTCAGCGATTAACCACTAGATTCCAACTACCACCAACACCCCATAAGCCCACGACACTTTCTTGGTAACACCACTAACAAAGATTCTCAAACAAACACTTTACAATAACATTTTCAACTCTTATCGATGATCTATACTCTTAAGGTGAACTCTGCATAAAGTTTCTGAGAACAATCAATGACACTTTCTAGATGATGTCTAATTGAATCATTTATTTATTAGCAACACATACATGTTAATTGTAGTATAAAGATAGAAAAAGAAAACATTAATAACAAGCAGAAGATGTACAGAGGATGAAACTAAATCCTTCACACATTCTACAATGGCTTATTATCGTAATAAGGTCGTCTTGAGTGTCTTTAAACTAAATTCGAGGATGGAAAATTAATCCCAAGGACCATATAAACTATCACTAGTCTTTTTCTAGCGTCCCTTCACCCAAGACTCGAAAGAATGGCCAAACAATTAAACATTGTTAGCCCATTTTCAAGAAAGGCAACATCAAAACATAACCAAATTTTAAAAAATGATCGACATGGAAACAAAAGAATTTGCTTTTAGCGGTGTTTATAGGTAAAAATCGTTTTACTGTAGATTTGTTAATTCGGTAGGTGGTGAAAGCTGGTTCAAACCCAAACAAATGTCTTGCCGTGAGCACTTTATAGATCGAGAGATCAATGCATGCAATTCGGCCTAAGCTTGAGAAATGGCCGTTCCGGACTTCCTTCGGTCACAGTGGAGGAGAAGGGTTGATTTGGGAGGAAGCAAAGAAAGGTGTTGAGAACAGAATAATTGTGGGAGAGTAGTGTCTAGACTTATATCAGAAATTGGAAGCTTCGTAAGCTTGCAAGAGGTGAAAGCTTTTTTTTTGAGAGCTTGCAAAGTTGCCTTTTCTGAGAGTGTAGTATTTTCTCTTGGCCAGAGACTTGTTATGCAGGTGGAAATAGGTAAGACCTATTTATACAAGTCGAGATTGAAACATTACCACGGCCTCATGAAGGAAGAGAGTAAAGTGAAATAATGGGAGGAAATGGTAACATAAGGTGTTTATAGGTGAAAACGTTTTCCACCATTATTTCCTCATTTATTTGACAGCTTTATTCCTTTTCACGCTTTCTTAATGTAGCGTAGTGTACATTGCAGCTTTGACCAGCAAACCAAAACCACAGAAAGCATCCCCCAATTTGTGTTGATATCTTGAGTGTTGGTTTCACCTTGAGTGCAAGTGGCAATGCGGAGGCGCTGGTGGCGTGCGTGGCATGTGCCAATGGAATGTGCGGAATGCCTTGGTGGTAGGTTACATACGTTGAGTGTAAGTGGCAATGCAGGCTGCTAGTGGCGTGTGGGCATGTGCGGAATGCCTTGGTGGTAGGTTGCATGGTTTGCAAATTAGGCTACCAAGCGTGGGTTTTGGCGTGTGCCGTGGCGCGTCTGATCGGGTGGCCTAGGTTGCACGGCTTGCAAGTTAGGCTACCGGCGGAGCGTGTTCGCATGTGCCAATGGCATGCGTGGCCGTTAGGGCCATGGCTTTGGTAGGAAAAGCTACCCGTAGCATGTTGGCATGTGCCAATGGCATGCGTGGCCGTTAGGGCCGTGGCCTTGGTAGGAAAAGCTACCAGCGAGCATGTTGGCATGTGCCAATGGCATGCGTGGCCCGTTAGGGCCGTGGCGCTGGTAGGAAAAGCTACCCGGCGAGCATGTTGGCATGTGCCAATGGCATGCATGGCCCGTTAGGGCCGTGGCCTTGGTAGGAAAAGCTACCAACGAGCATGTTGGCATGTTCAGTGGCATGCGTGGCCGTTAGGGCGTGGCCTTGGTAGGAAAAGCAACCCGTGACATGTTGGCATGTTCAATGGCATGCGTGGCCGTTAGGGCCGTGGCAGCCTTGGTAGGAAAAGCTACCGACATGTTGGGATGTGCCAATGGCATGCGTGGCGTTAGGGCCGTGGCCTTGTAGTAGGAAAAGCTACCCGTGAGCATGTTGGCATGTGCCAATGGCATATGTGGCCGTTAGGGCCGTGGCCTTGGTAGGAAAAGCTACCCGGCGAGCATGTTGGCATGTGCCATGGCATGCGTGGCCGTTAGGGCCGTGGCCTTGGTAGGAAAAGCTACCAGCGAGCATGTTGGCATGTGCCAATGGCATGCGTGGCCGTTAGGGCCGTGGCCTTGGTAGGAAAAAATGAGCATGTTGGCATGTGCCAATGGCATGTGTGCCGATTGGGCCGTGGCCTGTAGTAGGAAAGCTACCCGGCGAGCATGTTGGCATGTGCCATGACATGTCTGTGATCGTTAGGGTCGTGGCCTTGGTAGGAAAAGCTTCACCGAGCATGTTGGCATGTGCCAATGGCATGCGCAGCGTCCGTTAAGGGCGTGGCCTTGGTAAGGCTTCTGTATGAGCATGTTGGCATGTGCCAATGGCATGCGTGGCCCGTTAGAACAATGGCCTTGGTAGGAAAAGCTACCCGGCCGAGCATGTTGGCATGTGCGATGGCATGCGTGTACGACTTAGCCTAGGTTGCATGGTTTGTAAGCCTATTTGTAGGCGTATTTGGCATCGTGGCTAGGGCCAAGCGAGTGTGGCTTGGCATAGCGTGACTAGCGTAGCTGGGACAAAGAGAGATGCGTTTGCCATGCATGTGACCTTCGGAGCTAAATGTGGCTTGGCATGATTTTACCATTGGCATGGAGGTGAATTAGGTTTTGTTCGTTGTAACCCTAATTTGAAAAAATACCTATTAATCTTGACTACATGCCTTAAATGTCCTAATAAATGTGTCACTTTGGTGACATTAGGTTATTTTTAGGGTTTCTGAGTTTACCTTTGTTTAAAAACCACCATCAGCATTAGGTCACATGGCTGGGAGCAAGGGGCTTTGTTGCGAGGTAAGCATAAGATGGTGACAAACTATCAGCAGCAAACCGCCAAAGAGAATTGAGGAGGCTCAGTGACCTTTTATAAATAGGATTTGGAATCCTTGCCTCGCGATTTTGCACAAATCGGGAGGCTGGCACACATTGGTGGGGAGTGGTGCAACTTAGTAATGGTGGGAAGTTGGCGTGAGTTGGGGAAGCGGCGTGCTAGGCGGTGGGACCGGCGCAAGGTGTGGAGGGCGTGCGTGCTTGCGGGCGTGACTTGGCGGTCATTGGGAGTCGGTGCAATTGGTGGTAAGTGCAACTTGGGCGACATTGGGAGGGTTAGGCCCTTGTGGGCCGTTTCTTACATGGACGATTTTAGTGAAAGAAATCCTTCCCTATTCGGAATCTTCACGCCTATATATATAAGTCCCTTTCTCCCATCTTGCACTTTCATCTTTTCATCCTTTCCTACTAGTGGCAGAGTCACAAAGAAAAACCATCTTTTCATCCTTTCCTACATGTAGGTGTAAACCCTAAGAGTAGGCGTTTTTGTTTATATATTGCGCATATAATTTCTTGGCGTGTCTCTTGTAGAAAATATTGTATGTATGCAACTGTTTATGGGTAAAAATCGTCTCTGCCGATTTCGGTAAATTCGGTAGGTGAGTGAGAAACTGGTTCAAACCCTAAACAAATGTGATGCACGTGAGCACTTTATAGGTTCGAGATCAATCTGCATCAAGTCCATTAAACCAAGAAATGGCCAGTTCGGACTTTGTACATCACCAAAAGTGGAGGAAGGGTTGATTTGGGGAGGAAGCAAAGAAAGGTGTTGAGGAGAGTAGTATCTCGACATGTATCGGGAAAGTGAAAGCTTAGGAAGCTTGCAAGAGATGAAAGCTTTTGGGAGAGCTTGCAAGTTGCCTTTGGAGTGTAGTATTTTCTCTTGTGAGACTTGTTATGCAGTGGAAATAGGTAAGACCTGTTTATAAAAGTATGTAGAGATGAAGCGTACCACTGACCTCGAAGGAAGGGAGTAAAGGGTGAAATAATGGGAGGAGGTGGTAGCAAATGGTTTAATGGGTGAAAACGTTTTTCACATTATTTCCTCTTTTATTTGTTTGCTTTATTCCTTTTCACGATTTCTTAATGTGAGCATAATTATGCTGTGCATGCTGTGACATAAACCAAAACCCAAAGAAGCATCCCGGTTTGTGTTGATGTCTCGAGCGTTGGTTGCATCTTAGTGCTAGTGGCGCGTGTGGCATGCCATGGGCATGTGCGGAATACCTTGGTAGTAGGTTGCAGTTTCCAAGTTAGGTTACAGCGTGTGTGTTTGGCATGTGCCAATGGCATGTGCGGAATGCCTTGGTGGTAGGTTGCACGGTTTGCAAGTTAGGTTACCGTGTGTGTTTGGCATGTGCCAATGGCATGTCTCGGAATGTTGACCTAGTTGCAAGTCTTGCAAGCCTGGGTCTTTATTTGGCGTGGGCCAAAGGCATGCGGCTTGGAAATATAGCTTGCACACGTTTTGGCATGTGCCAATGGCACGTGCGGCCATGTTGACCTAGTTGCAAGTCTTTTGCAAGCCTAGGGCGCTATATTTGGCGTGGGCCAAAGGCATAGCGGCTTGGAAATATGGCTTGCGACACGTTTTGGCATGTGCTAATGGCACGTGCGGCCATATTGACCTGGTGCAAGTCTTGCAAGCCTAGGGCGCTATATTTAGCGTGGGCAAAGGCATAGCATCTTTGAAATATGGCTTGCGACACGTTTTAGCATGTACAATGGCACGTCTGGCCATGTTGACCTAGTTGCAAGTCTTGCAAGCCTAGGCGCTATATTTGGAGTGGGCCAAAAGGCATAGCGGCTTGGAAATATGGCCTGCGGCACGTTTTGGTATGTGCCAATGGCACGTGCGGCCATGTTGACCTAGTTGCAAGTCTTGCAATCCTAGGGCGCTATATTTGGCGTGGGCAAAGGCATAGCGGCTTGGAAATGTGGCTGCGACGTTTTGGCATGTGCCATGGCACGTGCGGCCATGTTGACCTAGTTGCAAGTCTTGCAAGCCTAGGGCGCTATATTTGGCGTGGGCAAAAGGCATAGCGGCTTGGAAATATGGCCTGCGGCACGTTTTGGCATGTGCCAATGGCACGTGCGGCCATGTTGACCTAGTTGCAAGTCTTGCAAGCCTAGGGCGCTATATTTGGCGTGGGCCAAAGGCATAAGCGGCTTGAAAATGGCTGCGGCACGTTTTGGCATGTGACAATGGCACATGCGGCCATGTTGACCTAGTTGCAAATCTTGCAAGCCTAGGGCGCTATATTTAGCGTGGGCCAAAGGCATAGTAGCTTGGAAATATGGCTTGCGACACGTTTTGGCATGTGCCAATGGCACGTGCGGCCATGTTGACCTAGTTGCAAGTCTTGCAAGCCTAGGGAGCTATATTTGGAGTGGGCCAAGGCATACGGCTTGGAAATATGGCACACGGCACGTTTTGGTATGTGCCAATGGCACGTGCGGCCATGTTGACCTGGTTGCCCAGTCTTGCAAGCCTAGGGCGCTATATTTGGCGTGGGCCAAAGGCATAGCGGCTTGGAAATATGGCTGCGGCACGTTTGGCATGTGCCAATGGCACGTGCGGCCATGTTGACCTAGTTGCAAGTCTTGCAAGCCTAGGCGCTATATTTGGCGTGGGCAAAAACATAAGCGGCTTGGAAATATGGCACTGCGATGCGTTTTGGCATGTGCCAATGGCACGTGCGGCCATGTTGACCTAGTTCCAAGTCTTGCAAGCCTAGGGCGCTATATTTGGCGTGGGCCAAAGGCATAAAGGCTTGAAAATATGGCATGCGGCACGTTTTGGCATGTGACAATGGCACACGCGGCCATGTTGACCTAGTTGCAAGTCTTGCAAGCCTAGGGCGCTATATTTGGCGTGGGCCAAAGGCATAGCGGCTTGAAATATGGCTGCGGCATGTTTTGGCATGTGCCATTGGCACGTGCGGCCATGTTGACCTAGCTGCAAGTCTTGCAAACCTAGGGCGCTATATTTGGCGTGGGCCAAAGGCATAGCGGCTTGGAAATATGGCCTGCGGCTCGTTTTGGCATGTGCCAATGGCACGTGCGGCCATGTTGACCTAGTTGCAAGTCTTGCAAGCCTAGGGCGCTATATTTGGCGTGGGCCACAGGCATAGCGGCTTGGAAATATGGCCTGCGGCACGTTTTGGCATGTGCCAATGGCACGTGCGGCCATGTTGACCTAGTTGCAAGTCTTGCAAGCCTAGGGCTCTATATTTGGCGTGGGCCAAAGGCATAGCGGCTTGGAAATATGGCCTGCGGCACGTTTTGGCATGTGCCAATGGCACGTGCGGCCATTGGCATGGGCCAAAGGCATAGCGGCATGGAAATATGGCCTGCGGCACGTTTTGGCATGTGCCAATGGCACGTGCGGCCATGTTGACCTAGATGCAAGTCTTGCAAGCCTAGGGCGCTATATTTGGCGTGGGCCAAAGGCATAGCGGCTTGGAAATATGGCATGCGGCACGTTTTGGCATGTGCGCACGTGCGGCCATGTTGCCATGCAAGTCTTGCAAGCCCTAGGGCGCTATATTTGGCGTGGGCCAAAGGCATAGCGGTTTGCATTGTTGCCATGGTGCGCGAGTGCGGCTTGATTTGGCATTGTTGCCATGGCGCGCGGTGCGGCTTGTTTGGCATTGTTTCCATGGTGCGCGGTGCGGCTTGATTTAGCATTGTTGCCATGGTGCGCAATATGTGGCTTGGTTTGGCATTGCTTCCATGATGCGCAGGGTGCGGCTTGATTTGGCGTTGTTGCCATGATGCGCGATGTGGCTTAGTTTACACATTGCTGCCATGATGTGTTGCGGGTGCGGCTTGGTTTGGCATTGTTGCCATGGTGCGCAGGGTGCTGTTAAGTGCATATTTTGCATATATTTTGTGTCGAATCCATGCTAGTATTTGCTATATTTTCTTGCAAATTATTGTATATTACGTTTGTTTTCTCTTATTTGTGTTTTGCTAGGTGAATCATCCAAAAGAAGTGAATTGGCACTTAATTGTGCAATAAAAGAAGTTAGCCGAAGCGGAGAAGGACCAAAGACCAAGTGGAACTCGTTTGAATCCATGAGTTCTTGCTATCATCTTGAAGAGAACGAAAATACGAGGCCAATGGCGAAAGAACGGGTCATTCCGACATCGTATGAAGAATCTATAAGCATTTGAAGCGAGCCGAAGTTGTCGAAAAGAAGAGACAACACGGGAATTGATGAAAGCGCCCATCTGAATTGCTCGAGCAGCCCGAAAGATGGCCCAGAATCATCGGTTCTCTAAATCGGCGATTGAATAGAGTCGTCGGCAGCGGGATGATGGTTTGTTGATGGAAGGAGCGTGGTCGGTGAATCGGTAGTGATCAACGGAAGGAGGAATTAATGCATGTGGTGTTGCATGGCGATCGATGGAGTTCAGTTCTGGCTGCCGAGTTTAAAGACAAAACGAGAGGATAGCTCGGCTTAGGTAGAGAAGAAGGAGAAGAAGTAATGGCGATGCTTCTTGCCCATGACAAAACTGTGGATTTTATGATCTTTGCGGGTTACCAAAAATCGAGTCGAAATCGACATGGAATGGTACTGTGGTGTTGATGGTGCTCGAGAAAAGATGGAGTGTTTGGAGCTGTTGCTGTTTTGATCAATGGAAGGAATATGAAAGATGATGGAATGGAGAGGTTTCTGTGGAGTTCGGTGGTTGCTCGTGATGAAGGCGCTCGAGCAAAGCTAGAGGTGATGAAGTAGAGACGAGCTCGAGTATATACGAGGGGAGCTACGATGGCTGTTGGTGGTCATCATTATAATGAAGATTGGCAATATCGCCTGGTGCGCGATGGATGGAGTTACGTGAGGCGATGTTGCTGTTGATAGAGTCTTGGAGTTGTGGCGGAGCTCGAGTTCAGGCGAGGAGTGTTAGCAAGGAAGCTCGAGAATGAGATGAAGATGGCAATGACAATGGAGTTCAGCTCGGGGTTTTCTTTGTGATATCTGGTGGTGATTGGATTGGAGAAGCTCGAGTTTATAGTAAATCGGGGAAGTGATTATGGGTTGGTGATGGATTGACGGATTTACGTGATAGTTGGGTTGTATTGTCGACGGAGAAGCAAGTGGGAAGATGGTAGCATCTCGGTGACAAAATGACCGTGATGAAGGTGATGGAGCGATGCATCGGTAGTTGGTTGAGATGGGTTGATGGGTGCTGCCATTATCGGAGATAGAAGATGATTGATGGAGCTAGTGGTATGGCAAGATGGCTGTGGTCGTAGCTGAGATTGAGTTCGAAATGGGAAACTCAGTGGAGTTTGAAAGCGCGGTGATGATGGTGATTGCGTTTATGCCATTGGAGCAAAGCCGTGGACAATGGAAGATGATGATGCAAGTTGAGCTATGGTGATGGGTTGTCGAATGATGCCATTGGAAAGTGAAGTTAATGAAGGCTTTATTTTCCAAAGGAGGCTGATGTTTGAAGATGAGAAGCGAGATGTTGGGGTGGACTTAACCGGATGCGAGCCCTTTATACGATTTGGGTATCTTCACACGACCAAGGCTTGGACTTGGCGTATCTAATTGCTCTTACGATTTAGGTTAGGTTTTGGCAACCAACTTTACACGGGATTCGGCGCACGGGCACTTCTACAACTATAAAGAGAACTTCTTAACCTAAATATAGAATAATATCTCTTACATCTCATAATACACTTTTGTTCTTCATAAAATATTTTAGGGTTTACCCCTTTTGGGGAAAGCAGAAAGCGGTGTAAACATGAGAGGCTAAACTTTATTGATTAAGGATGAATTCAATGTTCTAGCGTGAAGCTTATTATTATACAAGTTTGTTCGGAGTTTTAATCACATCATCGTTTGTTTTCACTATTTGATCTTTATGAGTAATTCTTAGATTGATTTGGGATGCACTACTAGATTGATTTACTAATTGTTCTATTGCTAGTATTGGGTTAGGAGATAAGTAATCGTCGAATAATTCATACACAAGTAGAAATCGCAAGACCTTGCGGGAGGGATTACGTGGAGCAATTGCGGGTGAATACAACACCCGACAAGTGGACCTTGAGCTAAGAGTTTAACTCTTGGGATCAACCTAATTCACAAAGCCTAAGCGTTCGATCGGATTACACCTTGAGTGAGCTACTACTTGGTGGTTCGGTTGGATAGAATCGATATTGGAGAGCTTCCGTATCCGTGGTAAAAGGAGTTTTGAGGATAGCCTTGAGCTAGCGGCTTTCCTACGGTTGGTGATGAATGGTTCTAACGAAGATAGATAAGTATACTAATCCAGTTATCGCTTGGTAACGGCGAAGGATTCCTTGATCATATCTTTCTTTTATTTGTTATTCTTTTTATTTCACTTTAAAACAATCTCCCTTTGTGTTTTTCATTATTTTGCTGAACTAAATAACATATCAATTACACAGCTCTCTGTGGGAACGATCCTTACTTCCATTATATTACCAGTTAATTGTGTGGAAATATATTGATTAATTTGTTGTGGCACCTACGACACGCATCAAATTTTGGCGCCGCTCTTGAGGGAGCGGTTGTTAATTGATTTGTTATTTGTTTAGCTTGTTTTTTTTTTTAAATTTTTTCTTTTGTTCTTGTGAGTCGTCATGTTTCCTTACGGACATAACATGTACGGAGCACAAGACCAATCATCATATTATAGTGGTAATCAACTTGGATTTCAATCTCATTCATATAATAACTACCAACCATACCCTACGGAGACCTTATGGATACTCTCATACATATCAACAACCTTATGACGGGTATGTAAGTGAGAAATCAAAGGGATGGGAGGATAGTTATACTTGATCGATTGTTTTCTAGTAATGTGCGGATGAAAGAGAGTTTGGAAAGACCTACTCCTCTTTATCATGTTCTTTCGTCATTTATGTCAAAAGAAGAATACTGATCACGAAAATTTCCATCGTGAATAATGGCGGAAAACGTATTAATATCGGAAAACTTTCAAAGCAATATGATCGATTAGAAGAAGTGGAGCATCGAAAAGACCCTCGAAGAAATCAACAAGGTAATCTGACGAACTTCAACGTCGTTGGGATATTGAAGATTATGAGGTTGATGAAGACTCGGATGAAGGATGAGCAACCTTTGGAAAATCCTTGCAATAATGGTAATGTTATTTCAACTCGGATCATAATAACGATCACTCGCCTATTCAAAAGGAGGAGAATGAATATGACATAACCGTTGTTATAAATGGTGTAACGTACTCAAACAATGATTTTAAGATTTGCACCAATGAACTAGAATTTCTAGGAGATGATTGATTCGATGACGAGTTTGTTGAAGAGATAGTGATTGAGAATGAAACCAATTTTATTGAAGTTGTGGAAGACCCAATTGAGCTAGCCAAGGATTATATTGATCTTTGAGATTTTGGTTGAAGCGAAATTGGACGAAGAATGGATAAATAGTTTGATAGAGGACCACGATAAAAATGAGGTAAATAATTCATTGCAATTCTTTAAGAATGATGAGGATCTGTGTACGAGAGATTGTGGAAGGTTTGTCTAATCCTTTGCATATTTCTAAATCTTTTGATCTACATCACTTAGGATTGGAGTTGTGTGCTTCTAAAGTTTTAACGGATTATTTTGCTTCTAAGTATCTACCACTTGATGTGTTTGATTCTAGCATTGTCTTTGGTTCATCGAGAGGAACCGAAGAAGTTCCCTTATTTTATGTTCTCTATCCACTTAGAGTGTAGAAAGGACTAAGTGTGGGGGAACTTTCAAGCTATAACAATTTCATTATTCATATATTATGCTAATAATTGTGTGAAGTTGTTATTAGAATTGCAGATTGTTTTACGAGGCAGACTGCAGTTTTCAGTTGTTGGTATATGGACAATAACAAGAAAGTCGGGCTGACGACTTTAAACCAAGCGCTAAACGGGAGGCAACCCATAGGTTTTGTATCTTAATCTCTTTTATTTTTGTTTTTATTGTTTTCATATCATATTTGCATCCCCATGTTTAATTTCATTGAGTCCGGAATCTATCTTAGAAGAGAATTATGACGAATACCTTTCCGTCAGAAAAATTCAGACTGCGCGTAGTTCAGTCCAGAGACCATAACTGTCAGACCGTTTATCGAAACATTGTGCCCTTTTGACAGTGTGTAGAAAACACGTAGATGAACAACTTTTGTGAAACGGAGTTTTTCCAAATTCCTTACCAATTTGCACAGTTTTTGCGTTTTATCTGCTGTTACGTCAGAATTCAGAACTTTCGGTTTTACACATTGAGGACAATGTGAAGTTTAAGTGTGGGGGAGCATTTATATGTTTGTATAGTTTGTTTTAGTTTGTTTTATGCCTTTTAAAAAAAAAAAAAAAATCAGAAAAATAGAAAAAAAACCAAGAAAAATTGTGTTTTTTGAACTCCAAAATCTAGAAACTTGTGCCTTTAGGATGACACCATTAGTGGATTGAACCATTTTGAATGCAGGAGTTGAGGAACAAATTAACTAAAAGGGACGAACACATAGCTCAGAAATCACAAATAACATGATAGTTGTTACCATATCTCGGAATATCACCATATCACATTCTATTTTTATTTTCCATATTTATCTATTGTTCTCTAAGTGCTTTGGTGGGTCACTAAACATCGACGTGTTATTCTTTGCTAAGATGAAATAGAGTGATTGAGTTGCTAAAAAAAAAAAAAAAAAAAAAAAAAAAAAAAAAAAAAAAAGAGGCCCAATTAGACCAAACGGAATAAGAATGACACTTGGGAATAACGGTATGTGTGAAACGTAGTCCCTGTCTCAAATCGCCTAAACAAGCGTGGAATGCGGGATCCAAGGCAACTATCACGTACTGTTGACAAGAAGCATGCGCTTGGATCCAAAAGATCTAATCATCCGTCTAAAAAAAAAAAAAAAAAAAAGTGAAAAAGAAAAAAAAAAGAAAAGAAAGTAATATATTTGGTGAATAAAGTCACTCTTGGTTCCCTTGTATATGCTAGTGAGTTGATGTAGAAGTAAGTTGTTGTAGGTTCCCTTGTATATGCCGGTGTGTTGGCCTTCGAGTTGACCAAGTATCTCAATCCAATAGGCATAGGTTCATCTTAACGGTGACCTTGAGACAGATATAGGAAACATTGATCACTTGTGAACATTCGCCAACATCTACATCTATATTCATCTTCTTAATCTTTTCATTGTGATTGTGGTTTGTTAGTTTCGAGTATTGTGGCTTGTTCGACTATCTAATTAGAGCTTTATTTATTTGAATATGAACTGAATTTGCGCAAGGTACCTCCTCCACCTGTAGTCATTTTGGATTCGTTCATGAATTTGTCACAAATAGACGGAGTTGGAAATATAGGTTTTGTAGGTAGACCTCTTGTAAACCTTCACGAGACTATAACTCGTCCACTAGGGACACCTAGGGGTTTAAAGGCCTGTTATTCATGCTAAGAGTAACCGTATCCTCGCCGACATGGAGTTGTTGTATTTTAGATAGTTTGCTCGAGGACTAGCAAAAAGACAAGTGTGGGGGAATTTGTTAAGTGCATATTTTGCATATATTTTGTGTCGAATCCATGCTACTATTTGCTATATTTTCTTGCAAATTATTGTATATTATGTTTGTTTTGTTTTATTTATGTTTCGCTAGGTGAATCATCCAAAAAGAAGTGAATTTGCACTTTATTGTGCAATAAAATAAGTTAGACACAAGCGGAGAAAGACCAAAGACCGAGTGAAACTCGTTTGAATCCATGAGTTCTTGCTATCATCTTGAATAGAACGAAAATACGAGGCCAATGGCGAAAGAACGGGTCATTCCGACATCGTATGAAGAATCTATAAGCATTTGAAGCGAGCGAAGTTGTCGAAAAGAAGAGACAACAAAGAGAATTGATGAAGGCGCCCACAGATGCTCGGGGCAGCCACGAGAAGATGAACGGAGCTCGCCGGTTCTCTAAAGCCACGACGATTGAATAGAGTCTCGCCGGCCACGGGATGATGGTTTGTTGATGGAAGGAGGCGTGGTCGGTGAATCGGAAGGCGGTGATCAACGGAGGGAGGAATTAATGCATGTGGTGTTGCATGGCGATCGATGGAGTTCATTCTATGCTGCGGTTTAAAGACAAAGCAGGGATAGCTCGGCTTAGGTAGAGAAGAAGGAGAAGAAAGTAATGGCGGTGCTCTTGCCCGGTGACAAAGCTGTGGATTTTATGATCTTTGCAGGTTACCAAAAATCGAGTCGGAAATCGACATGGAATGAAATGCTTGTGGTGTTGATGGTGCTCGAGAAAAGATGGAGTGTTTGGAGCTGTTCTTTGTTTTGATCAATGGAAAGAATATGAAAGATGATGGAATGGAGAGGTTTCTGGCGGAGTTCGGTGGTTGCTCGTGATGAAGGCGCTCGAGCAAAGCTAGAGGTGATGAAGTAGAGACGAGCTCGAGTATATACGAGGAGCTACGATGGCTGTTGGTGGTCATCATTATAATGAAGATTATTGATATCGCCTATGGTGGCGATGGATGGAGAAGTTACGTGAGGCGATGTTGCTGTTGATAAGTCTTGGAGTTGTGAAAAAGGGAGCTCGAGTTCAGGTGAGGAGTGTTAGCAAGAGGAAGCTCGAGAATGAGGATGAAGATGGCAATGACAATGGAGTTCAGCTCGAGGGAGTTTTTCTTTGTGATGTCCGGTCGATGCCATTGCCAGTTGGAGGAGCTCGTTTATAGTAAATCGTAAAGTGATTATCGCTTGGTGATGGATTGGACGGGTATTTCTTTGATAGTTGGGTTTTATTGGTCGACGGAGAAGCAAGTGGGAAGATGGTAGCATCTCGGTGACAAAATGACGCTAGAAGGTGATGGAACGATGCATCGGTAGTTAGTGAGATGGGTTGATGGGTGCTGCCATTATCGGAGATAGAAGATGATTGATGGAGCTAGTGGTATGGCAAGATGGCTGTGGTCGATGGCAATGAGATTGAGTTCGAAATGGGAAACTCAGTGGAGTTTGAAACTGTGGCGATGATGGTGATTGCGTTTATGGTCTTTGTGGGTGGTGGGGAGCAAAGACGTGGACAATGGAAGATGATGATGCAAACGGAGTTGAGCTATGGTGATGGGTTGTCGAATGATGCCATTGGAAAGGCTGAAGTTAATGAAGTAAGGTCTTTGTTACAAAGGAGGCTCGATGTTTGAAGATGAGAAGCGAGATGTTGGTTGGACTTAACCGAGATGCGAGCCCATTATACGAGATTTGGGTATCTTCACACGACCAAGGCTTGGACTTGGCGTATCTAATTGCTCTTACGATTTAGGTTAGGTTTTGGCAACCAACTTTACACGGGATTCGGCGCACGGGCACTTCTACAACTATAAAAGAGAACTTCTTAACCTAAATATAGAATAATATCACACATCTCATAATACACTTTTGTTCTTCATAAAATATTTTATGGTTTACCCTTTTGGGGAAACCGAAAGCGATGTAAACATGAGAGGCTAAACTTTATTGATTAAGGATGAATTCAATGTTCTAGCGTGAAGCTTATTATTATACAAGTTTGTTCGGAGTTTTAATCACATCATCGTTTGTTTTCACTATTTGATCTTTATGAGTAATCATTGGATTGATTTGGAGTGCATACTAGATTGATTTACTAATTGTTCTATTGCTAGTATTGGGTTAGGAGATAAGTAATCGTCGAATAATTCATACACAAGTAGAAATCGCAAGACCTTGCGGAGGATTAAGTGGAGCAATTGCGGGTGAATAAAACACCAGACAAGTGGACCTTGAGCTAAAAGTTTAACTACGGGTATCAACCTAATTCACAAAGCCTAAGCGTTCGATCGGATTACACCTTGAGTGAGCTACTACTTGGTGGTTCGGTTGGATAGAATCTGATATTGGAGAGCTTAGTATCCGTGGTAAAAGGAGTTTTGAGGATAGCAGGCTGAGCTATTTGCTTTCCTACGGTTGGTGATGAATGGTTCTAACGAAGATAGATAAGTATACTAATCCGAGTTATCGTTTGGTAACGGCGAAGGATTCCTTGATCATATCTTTCTTTTATTTGTTATTCTTTTTATTTCACTTTAAAACAATCTCCCCTTTGTGTTTTTCATTATTTTGCTTGAACTAAATAACATATCAATTACACGACTCTACGTGGGAACGATCCTTACTTCCATTATATTACCGTTAATTGTGTGGAAATAAGTAATTTAATTTGAGCACCTACGACACGCATCAGGTGCGGCTTGGTTTGGCATTGTTGCCATGGTGCGCAGGGTGCGGCTTGGTTTGGCATTGTTGCCATGGTGCGCAGGGTGCGGCTTGATTTGGCATTGTTGCCATGGTGCGCGATATCTGCGGCTTGGTTTGGCATTCTTCTTTATGATGCGCGATATGCGGCTTGGTTTTGGAATTAGGGTTACGTGTTGAAAATCCTAATCTGGTATTTTGAAAAAATACCCTTATTAATTATTTACACCGAGTTAAATGCTCTTAGTTAATGTGTTAAGGTAACACTAGGTCATGGGGTTTCTGATTTTACCCCTTGTCTAAAAACCACCATCAACATTAAGTCCCCTGCTTAGCTCGGAGCAGGGGCTTTGTTGCGAGGTAAGCATAAGATGGTGACAAACTATTAACAGCAAAACGTAAGGAAAATTGAAGGAGGCTTGTCTGACCTTTTATAAATAGGATTTGGAATCCTTGCCTCTGGTAGTTTTGCACAAATCGGGAGGTTTGGTGGCGGTGCGGCTTGGGCTACGTTGGGAAGTTGGCGTGAGTTGGGAAACTGAGTGTGGGACCGGCGCAAAGTGTAGAAACCGTGCGTGCTTGCAGGCGTGACTTGGGCGGCCATTGGGAGGTCGGCGCAATTGGTGGGGCCGGTCCAACTTGGAAACCGTGCTTGCATGCGTGACCGATGTAAATAAGGAGGGAGTAGGCGTTTCTTTAGATAGCAAAGTTTCCTTATTTTGCTTCCCTTCACGTGCGGCTTCAATTAGGGCATCGTTCACGCTAAAATCTGAAAGCGTTATGTTCCTCATTGCTTCCTTTCCCTTTTAAGATCCCGTATTTATACCCAACGCAACTTCATCATATTCCTTGTTTGAGAAAAATTCTTCTTGTTGGATTTCTCTCTTTGTCATGTCACGCAGATTGAGTCATCTTCTAACCATCAGTTCTCACGGGATTAGGGCGAGGTCTGATTCTTGCATGAGCATCCCAACAAATGTTATTCGGGTTAAGAAAATCATACGGTATGTTTTCTTCTTCTTGTGACACACACACTTTAACGCTTGTTGTGTAAATGGGGAAATTTCCTTTTGTGCGGGAGATATCTGTTGGAGCATGCGTCACTGTTATCGACGAGGATGACCTAGTTGTTCCTCTTCCTTCAAGCCCGACCTTGTTGACTGCTGCAGACTTGGAGAATGTTGATTTAGGGCTCTCTTGTCATGATTACCCTTCTGCAGGTTTATCGTTTGGGACTCGTATGAGGTGTCTCTCCTCCCATTATCGGAACGTTGGTGGTTTCTTGGTGCGGAAAGAATTCGTAGCCCTTTATACGAGGATATGGAAAACGTACGGCCATATTGCTACCAGGAGCGTGGTGAAGTGCTGTTCGTCCGCCTTGGTTTCCGTAGTGAATTGTCTTTTGCCAATGATCGTTGAGATGGAGAATGTGTCCATTCATGCTGTTGTGGAGTCAGCCATTCAAAAGTGGGAGAACATGGTGTCTACCTGCGAATCTTTGGAATTTAACGTTAGCTGGTTAAAGTGGGAGAACATGGTGTCTACCTGCGAATCTTTGGAATTCAAGTGACTACTTCGGATATGATCAGTCGAGCCGTTGAGGTGAGGAATGAAGAATTCACGTGGGCAGAATGGGCAAGGACAGTGTTAACATCTTCCGTTTAGTTAGCTTTAGATTCTTCCGGAGATTTATGGCAGTACAAGTGAAGGGAACACCCGGATACATGCAAGTTGGTGCATAGTATTAGTGCTGCTTGAATGACACTGTAGAAATCCAGTGGCCCATTTTGAAAAGACACTGCAATAAAAGAGAGAGTCTTTATTGACTTCAAAGTATATGTACTTAAATGTCTATGCCTTAGAAAAATTCCACTTATATCGTTGTTACTTTGAGTCAAAGAGTTGAATGGTGCTTTGTTCAGACACTGACATTACGACTCGCATCCAAATTTGTAAAAACGTCCCGATGACTATGATGGAGTAACATGCATAGCCTCTAGTTAGCTAAAGTACATCCTTAACGCAGCCAACCCTCCCTGAGTCTCTTTTGTGTGATATGTCACTGACAATTTAAAATAAAAAACGAGACAAAACAGATAAGAGCATGCGGAACAAAATCTCATGTCTTGCTGAAAACAGTGTCGTCTCTGTCTACCTAGCTACAGTTTCAGTTCTCTAATTTGTTCTATCTACTCTTGATAAGAAGAAGAAACCTTACAATTATGATAAATATGTTGTTGTACACGCAAGGAGAACGTCATGAGATTCTTACATTTGAGTAGTGGTGCTGGTAGGGTGCAGTGCGCGACTGCATGCTCTTATTCCTAACCAAGTGACAAGGAATTGGATGTAGGGTAATTAACACTAACGATCGTTGAGAATGGGATGCCCTGATTGACACTTTTCGTTCTCGGATTCGGTTCCATTTTCTCCCCACTTTGCACGACATATAATGGGAAGCCATGAAAAGATCCAATCCCACTTGTGAAACTATGAACAAGCATCCAATCTTCAACTAAGATTATATCTGTCAGATCTAGGAAGTGAAATCCTGCCCAGTTTTCTCCTTTCCGCGCCAATTTTTTTATTTCTTTTTCCGATCGGCAAAAGTAAATGTTTCATAGAAGGCCTACCAGGGGTAAGCGAACAAAGGCTCAAACGAGCTTACAGACCCAATAACTCGGAGCTCGAAAAGAGTTGCAAGAAAAAGAACAGACTGTTCGGTCACTGTTGGCGCCAATATAATTCGTGAAAACCGCAACCACTGTTCGGTCACTCCTAACAATCCTACTGCATTGTTAGTTCCAATTGATATATTTCCCCAAAATAGCTAGAGCGAGAAATCTATTACTTTATCAATTTGGTAACCATTTCATGTCCAAAAGTCTAGCTTGAATATATATATATTATTCCACGTTCCACAAAATTCGTCCAGTTGTGTGTTGTGAGCTGGTGTTGTTGCTTATAAATATGAATAGATTCAAGTAATAAAACTAGAGATTGGACAATATCATGCAAGAAAATATGTAACTGGCAAAAAGAAAATGAAAAATTTATCAAGTTCGGTCTTAGTAGATCCGACGCATGCATGAGTAAGGTTGACTCATCAGGGCAAAGTATCATTCTAAAAAAAAAAAAAAAAAAAAACAAGCACACACACATTATTTACCTCCTCAAGTTATTTTGAGCTTCTTCTTCCTTTGTTGAAAAGATTCCTTTGTTTCTTCTTGATCTAGACCAACATAAGTACCCGAGTTAAGCGAAACTAAGCTACCAACATAAGTCCATAAAGTGGAATGATACTTTGCTTGACGACGGATCTTCCCAATGGTGGTGTTTTCATGCTTTGGATTATAGAAAAGTAACTCAGTTTGATTTTTGTCCAAAATAATATCACCGTTGTAAAATCGCAATGGCCTAACTGTAAATACAGTAATTTTGAGTTCAGTAATGGCGAATAGTTTTGTCCAAGATTCTCCAACTCCCAACTCCTTCATCAGCCACACATCAGTACTAAAGTTTCCAGTATGAGTAACAATGCAAAGGCATCCTTCCAACAAACCCAAACTTATACTAACTTCGTCATCCAAATGTTTTGGTTTTTGCAATTCCTTGACATTCTCTTCGCCAATATCAAACGAAAGAATTGATTTGGATATTGAATTTGATCTTGTTGCTATCCAGTGAAAGGCTCTATTAAGAAAAATTCCAGGTTGTCCCTGAATAAAGTTATGATAACTGATGCGGCAAACCGTCTCCACGAATTCGATCCTAATGTAAAACCCTGAGTTCAGAAAACTCCATATATTCCAATTGAATTCTAAGTATCTTATAATCATCGATAATGCAATCGTAAGCAAACCCATACGTAACATTAACAGACTGGCTCATCTGTTTCAAAAAAGCACTAAGTCTAAGGTCAATTGGTATTTCCTTATATTCTCCGGTACAAGGATTCCAAAGAAGTAAAACGGCATCCTTATAATAACTATACAAAGATAAGCAAATTAACCCATGACAAGTACCTTCAATTTTAACATGATGATAACCTGCATGTTTCAAAGGGTATTCTATTTCTACTGCTGCATCAGATAATGATACATGCGATAAAGAATCATCCTCAATAGAGCAAATCTTGTTGAAGTCATTGAGCATAAAACTAGTATGGTTGTTGTTTTCAGTAGCATGATGATGAAGATGCATATTAATAAAATTAGGGTTTTTGAATAACTTAAACCAAGTCGTGCATACACACATGGACCGTAGTATACACTTTGCTGGTAGCCTTGAGAATATATTAATGATGATTTCTTCAGGGAAATATGATGACATTGTTGCTTAATTGTTTGTAATTTGAGATTGAGGTTTTGGTACGGGGAAGAAAACAGAAACGATTAATACGGAAGCGTGAGGAACTTAGGGTCGTATCAAGAAAGCGCCAATGTTTCTGACTATATATCTTTTTGGTATGTGGGAATGTTATTATTACCCCTACTATCCATGGGCTTTGAACAAACACCCTCGAGGGGTAAAAAATAAGTCCAAACTAATATCTTATTTTGTCAAGTCCCTATTTTAGCCTTTTATTTCTTCTTCTTCCTTTATTCGATCTCAGCATCAGAAGACAAGCACCCAAATCCCCTCCTCTGCTCTGAACCTACCGCCACCATCTCCATCGCTACGATCACTTTCTTCATAATCCCACCACCACCACCACAAATGCAACATGTAGTATTGAAATCTTCATCGTCGCCGCATCCGGATCAAGAACAAATAGATCTAGAAATCGGATCGATTATCTTCTCTCGTTTTGGATTTGTATTTTCGTGATACAAATCAAAGTTCAAATTACGTCGACTCCTAAATTGGTGATGGATATTAAAGGTGATTATCTTTCTTTCTTGTTTAAGGTTATCTTTGGTAGTGGTGGTACTCTAACTTGGTTGTTGTTATTGTTGTTGTTGGTGGTGAGGGTAGGTGAGGGGAGATAGTGGAGGTTCTAGTTGTTGAGATAGTGGTGGAGATTTGGTGTGATTTTGGTGGTTGGGAGATGGTGGTGGTGGTTATATCTTTTGGTCAGAAGGAAGAAGGATACCCAAAAGATGACGGTTTGTTACTACTTTCCTATTGTTGGCTATGGTGATTTCTATTGATGTAATTTTTGTTTTAAGAAGTATAATTAAGATTTTACTGGTTCAAATTCATTTTTTTGTTTTCAATTTTCTAAATTTGAAAATTGAGCAGATTTGTCAATTTACATTTATGTGACTCAAGAATATGGAAAGCCAATTTTTGTTTGTGAATTGTTAGAGATGATTTCCAATATGAATCAATTGGTCTTTACAAGCATGTGAGTCATTATTCCCTCAATCTCAATGTTAAAGTTGTATCATTTTAGTGGCTTGGTATGCAAAATGTACAATGAATCTTTGTGCTAGCATTGGTCAATGCTAACTACAAGCAAATTTAACATTTGGTATTACAAATTAACGTTTTCTTCATCGTGCATAAATTTTTTTGGTTACGAAAGTGATTGTATAAATGATTATACGGCTTGCGTTACTGGTAGTTGTTGTAGTTGACTTTAGTTTTGTTTTTTTTTTGTGTTACAGTTATTAGTAAGAAAGGTTTTGTCTCACAGTTTTTCTGATATATAAAGTTATCCTTATATATTGTTTGCAATGACTACTCGTTGGATTTGGATTGGGTAGTCACTTATGTTTCCCTTAGATGGTGTAATTATGAGTATATTGGATGCAAAACCTGCTGGTAGTGACTTATCAGCTAGTTATCTTTGCTAAAATGTGTATTAAGTCAGTGATTCTTTTGTGGTACTGGTGTATGAGTTTAAAGTTGGTTCTCTTTGTTGTTGCAGATCGAGCTGAAACTAGGGATTGATGACACATCATATGAAGACTTCAATACCATTACAATTAAGGTACTCTTCTTAATTCGATTGATTAATACAAGATGAGGAGTTCATTTTATTATCCAGTTGTTGATGGTGGTTTTTAAACAAAGGGTAAACTCGTAAAACCCTAAAAATAACCTACTGTCACCAGTGACACATTTATTAGGACATTTAAGGCATGTAGTCAGTATTTAATAGGGGGTATTTTTTTCAAATTAGGGTTATAACGAACAATACCCTAATTCACCTCCATGCCAATGGCAAATCATGCCAAGCCACATTTAGCCCGAGCCAGCTGCGCCATACCAAACGCACTCTACCTTGGTCCTAGCTACGCTAGTCACGTCACGCCAAGCCAAGCACTCTGGCTTGGCCCTAGCCACGCCATGCCAAATGGCGCCCCGCGCCTGAGCTTACAAACCATGCAACCTAGGCCAAGTCGGCCACACATGCCAACATGCTCGCTGGTAGCTTTTCCTACCAAGGCTACGGCCCTAACGGCCACGCATGCCATTGGCACATGCCAACATGCTCGCTGGTAGCTTTTCCTACCAAGGCCACGGCCCTAACGGCCACGCATGCCATTGGCACATGCCAACATGCTCGCTGGTAGCTTTCTTACCAAGGCCACGCATGCCATTAACACATGCCAACATGCTCGCTGGTAGCTTTTCCTACCAAGGCCACGGCCCTAACGGCCACGCATGCCATTGGCACATGCCAACATGCTCGCTGGTAGCTTTTCCTACCAAGGCCACGGCCTAACGGCCACGCATGCCATTGGCAAATGCCAACACGCTCGCTGGTAGCCTTCATCACCTAGCCGTGGCCCTAATGCGCGCTGGTAGCCTAACTTGCAAGCCGTGCAACCTAGGCCAATTCGACCGCATCGCGCCACGGCACACGCCAAAACCCACGCCTGGGTAGCCTAATTTGCAAACCATGCAACCTACCACCAAGGCATTCCGCACATGCCATTGGCACATGCCACACACGCCACTAGCAAGCTGCATTGCCACTTACACTCAACGCACAAACTACCACCAAGGCATTCCGCACATGCCACGCACGCCACTAGCAACTCTGGCATTGCCACTTGCACTCAAGGTGCAACCAACACTCGAGATATCAACACAAACTGTGGGATGCTTTCCAGGGTTTTTGTTTGGTGGTCACAGCTTGCAGCATACACTACGCTCACATTAAGAAAGCGTGAAAAGGAATAAAGCGGTCAAATAAATGAGGAAATAATGGTGAAAACGTTTTCACCCATAAACACCTTGGTTTACCACCTCCTCCCATTATTTCACCCTTTACTCTCTTCCTTCATGAGGCTGTAGTTCGTTTCAATCTCGACTTGTATAAATAGGTCTTACCTATTTCCACCAGACAACAAGTCTCGGTCAGGAGAAAAATACTACACTCTCAGAAAAGGCAACTTTGCAAGCTCTCAAAAAAAAAAGCTTTCACCTCTTGCAAGCTTACAAAGCTTCCACTTTCTGATACAAGTCGAGACACTACTCTCCCAGAATTATTCTGGTCTCAACACCTTTCTTTGCTTCCCTCCCTAAATCAACCCTTCTCCTCCACTTTGTGACCGAAGCAAGTCTGGAACGGCCATTTCTTGGTTTAGGGACGGACTTGTACAGATTTATCTCTCGAATCTATAAAGTGCTCACGTGCAGCACATTTGTTTATGGTTTGAACCCAGTTTCTCACTCACCTCACTGAATTACCAAATCGGCAAAACGATTTTTACCTATAAACAATTGGCGACCACAACGGGAGGATTGATCTATCTGGCTATAATGTCGATCACGATCTCGTTCTTCAACCCGATGTCAAGATGGTAGGGGAAGGCGACTCAATCCGACGCAACTACTGCCCGACCCGATTATTAGTTATAAAAACTACACAAGAAACTGGGGACTTGCCGAAGATGCTACCACTCGATCCGACTCAACTACCAGACGACCCTGTTACCAGTTGCAAAAACTACACGAGAAAACCTGGGGACTCGCCGAAGATGCTATCATCGATTGGGGACTTGCTGGCGATGCTACCAGCAAAGCCGCCTTTTACATGGAGAGGGGCGTGTTCACAAAACCTATGAAGTGAGTAAATTTAGACTGCGCAAGATATACGATCTGTTTTTAGGCTCTTAGTAAAACCGTCATACTACTGAGTATTGTGCCTATTGCTAGCACACACTTTCATAAAAGCAATATTCCTTTCCCAAAACATAATCAGAGTCATATTATCAAAACCATTCATCCCGAAATAATCCAATATCCTCAAAAGCTACCAGTCTGTCTACCAAAACCGGTCAAACTTTGAACCAGACATCCAGTATGTCTTTCAAATAAAAAAAAAAAAGAGAGAAAGAACCTAAATGAAAGTTTAATAGAGAAACATTCAAGGAAAATCATGCAACAGAGGTCTGTTCTTCTTCTTGGAGAAAGTCAACTTTGCATCTTCAAGAGCCGCTCTCTTCATAGTCAACATCTTGGAAAGCTTTTCGAGTTCTACCTCCTCGTCAGTGCAATCTCTTCACGGAAAGGCTTTCGATTGTCGTGATCTTTCAACTTTTGGATCTCAAGAAGGCCTTCGACAAACCACGAAGTGTTGAACTCCTTTTCTACGCACACGTCGCGATGGTGCTCCCAATCGGCAATAACGTCTTCGAAACGGTGTGACCAAATCACCTCACGCATATCCTCGATGGAAGATAAAGCCTCTTCCACACGCTTAACCAGCGCAAATCAACTAGTGACTTTCTTGGTAGTGGCCATATGTCCGTACTTCTCCCAGATTCTGGTGTACAACGCCTCATGCTTAGCCGGCACGATGAAGCCGCCAACCAGCACATGACCTGGATAAGGAACCAAGTACGGGGGATCAAAAATGGCGCCTACACCTGGCCTCACGACTCGCAGAGAGTCTTCTTCCATGTCTACGGCAGCAACCATCATAGAATCATCCACCGTTTGAACCACATTTGTGCCCGCAAATTGGCTAACTCCCATCTCCAAGTCACCGGCGGTGGCCACCAAAGGCAAGTTTTCGTGTGGCTCTACCCTTAATCATCCTCCGAACCGGATTCCTCCCCGCGAACTTGAGTTAGACATTTTTCAAAAGAAGAAATGAAGAAGAAAGAAAAGAAAAGCGCGAAACTCACCGAACCACTTTCCTAAAAAGAACCAAGGCTTTGCCAGAGGAATCACTCTCACTTGTCGAAGTTTCTTCTTTCTCTCGACTCATCACCGCTATGAGAAGGCTCGGTGCTCTTTGAATTCTTTGAAGAAATTGCCGTTTCTCGGCAACGCAAGGGCAGCAAAGCATTAACACTACCAAGCCCGGAGGAAACAAGACACATGTTTTCGTGAGAAATTCACGTGTTTTGAGACAAACCAATGAAGAGGCGACACATACCTGGTTATTGGAAGAACTGAAAGACACGAGAGCTGCGGGAGGATCTTTTGAAACCGTCCGGAACCCGCCAGCACGATTCTTCGTTCTCTCAACATTGGATACTTCTTCAAAACTGCTGGGGAAGGTTTATAACGAACGTTCTCCACCACGGTATTCACAAAATCTTGGATCATAATAAACTCGTCGCACCAGAACTCATTATAGCCGAAGGTCGTCGAAGTTACTCTTCCCGTTTGAAAGAAGGGAAGGCGGATACCTGGCTCAAGGGCACTGGCATTAAGGGAGGCACGCAATGAATCCTTAGGGATCACCGGCTGGTAAGCAAGAGGCACCCCTTGATCGAAACCCATGTGACGAGCAGCACGGTCAATATTGTAGGCACCTATATGGAAAGAACCCATGAAGAAAGACGGCATATAACCGTACATGCAACTTTGAATAAACAAGTTTTCACCAACGCTCAAATCGCCATCAGAAGACAAAGACATGATCGGAGCAGAAGCAAAGGTGTCAATTTGAGTCACCGACCTATGGACCGGCTCCCATGGGCAAAAATTGATTTCATACGACTTGTCAAGAAGACTAACCAAGCTCATGCCAACCTTTGGACGCCCCGTTCACCCATCGAAGAATTCGGGAACCCTCCCCAACTCATGGGAATCGAAGGCACGGTTTCGGATCATACTTCTCAAAGTGCTCCCACAGCCCAGACTTGCGGAAAATCAACGTGCACATATGAATTCACTTTCATGAAACCATTCAAACTCGCATGTTCGCAACTAGGTGATCCGGATGCACATACGTGGAACAGAGGAATAGCTTGCCAATGGGAAGAACTTCACCTTTTGCTAACTTCACAAAGAATCGCTAGCAACTCTCCGGTCTTATTTCCTTCTTGCAGAACATCATCAAAAATGTCTCTGGACAACCAGAGAGCCAAAAATGCTGCAACATGAAGATCACGTGCTTTTTTCGGGTTCCAATGCTCGTCCGAAACCATTGAGACATCCACCACCTATAAAAGCACCTTTTATCCTCTTTCCTCCAGAATCCTTCGACTTCACAGTGGAGTCTTTTCGAGCGTAATCTCCCAACTTAGCGGCAAGGTCATCCCGCATCTTCACCTCACTTTCGTATAATTGGATTTTAAGATTCCCGATTCTGGGAAGATTCAAGAAGAGATCCACACTCTCCAAGGAGAAAGTTATCTCACCCCATCTACATATGATTGTATGGGTGTCCGAACACCATCCGGAGATGAAAGCAACCAAGCCCGAGATATCCTTCCTAATCTGGAGGTTTCCAAGCTCGGACAAAGATCAATAATCTCGCGCTCGAGTCGGTTGGTATTTATGTGCTCCTTACTCACCATGAACTCAACCCATCGCAATAGGCTTTGACACATCCTGAAATCAATGTTGGAAGAGAAATATACCCCCCTTTATGAAGACAAGAATCGTATGGTGTTCTCTCGCGAACCGAACGTGTCTTCTTTTCATCTTCACCACCTTAACAAAATCGGCACGAAACCTGGGTGATTTTTCTGAGCAGAAACAGGTTTTTTGGCGAAGAATTCATCATCCGTGTTTGGTTTGGAATTATGGACATCCTTCGATGAGGAGAAATTTTGTTCAGGTAACATCTTGTCGGATTTCTTCATAACAACTTAGTAACAAGATATCTCGCACACACAAAAAAAAACAAAATTATCTCCCTGACACATAACCGCGCCCGACAAAAGGAAAACCCGAAATACAAAAAAAAAAAAAGAGGGCGTATTCTCTACGGGTTCAAAACTGCACACGCAGTATTTTCTTCGGGTTCAAGACTATTGTTGATGGTGGATTTTAGACAAGGGGTAAAATCGTAAAACCCCATGACCTAGTGTTACCCGCAACACATTAACTAAGAGCATTTAACTCGGTGTAAATAATTAATAGGGGGTATTTTTGAAAAAATACCCGATTAGGGTTTTCAACACAGAACCCTAATTCCAAAACCAAGCCGCATACTGCGCACCATGGCAACCATGCCAAACCAAGCCGCACTCTGCGCACCATGGCAACCATGCCAAACCAAGCCGCACTCTGCGCACCATGGAAACCATGCCAAAGCAAGCCGCACTCTGCGCACCATGGCAACCATGCCAAACCAAGCCGCATACTGCGCACCATGGCAACCATGCCAAACCAAGCCGCATACTGCGCACCATGGCAACCATGCCAAACCAAGCCGCATCATCACGCACCATGGCAACCATGCCAAACCAAGCCGCATCTTTAGCACCATGGCAACCATGCCAAACCAAGCCGCACTCTCGCGCACCATGGCAACCATGCCAAACCAAGCCGCATACTGCGCACCATGGCAACCATGCCAAACCAAGCCGCACTCTGCGCACCATGGCAACCATGCCAAACCAAGCCGCACCCTCGCGCACCATGGCAACAACGCCATATTTCCGAGCCGCTATGCCTTTGGCCCACGCCCAACATAGCGCCCTAGGTTTGCAAGACTTGCAACTAGGTCAACATGGCCGCACGTGCCATTGGCACATGCCAACACGTGCCGCAAGCCATATTTTTCCGAGTCGCTATGCCTTTGGCCCACGCCAAACATAGCGCCCTAGGTTTGCAAGAGTTGCAACTAGGTCAACATGGCCGCACGTGCCATTGGCACATGCCAACACGTGCCGCAAGCCATATTTCTAAGCCGCTATGCCTTGGGCCCACGCCAAACATAGTGCCCTAGGTTTGCAGGACTTGCAACTAGGTCAACATGGCCGCACGTGCCATTGGCACATGCCAACACGTGCCGCAAACCATATTTCCGAGCCGCTATGCCTTGGGCCCTCGCCAAACATAGCGCCCTAGGTTTGCAAGACTTGCAACTAGGTCAACATGGCCGCACGTGCCATTGGAACATGCCAACACATGCCGCAAGCCATATTTCCGAGTCATTATGCCTTTGGCCCACGCCAAACATAGCGCCCTAGGTTTGCAAGACTTGCAACTAGGTCAACATGGCCGCACGTGCCATTGGCACATGCCAACACGTGCCACAAGCCATATTTCTAAGACGCTATGCCTTGGGCCCACGCCAAACATAGCGCCCTAGGATTGCAAGACTTGCAACTAGGTCAACATGACCGCACGTGCCATTGGCACATGCCAACACGTGCCGCAAGCCATATTTCTAAGCCGCTATGCCTTTGGCCCACGCCAAACATAGCGCCCTAGGTTTGCAAGACTTGCAACTAGGTCAACTTGGCCGCACGTGCCATTGGCACATGCCAACACGTGCCGCAAGCCATATTTCTAAGCCGCTATGCCTTTGGCCCACGCCAAACATAGCGCCCTAGGTTTGCAAGACTTGCAACTAGGTCAACTTGCCGCACGTGCCATTGGCACATGCCAACACGTGCCGCAAGCCATATTTCTAAGCCGCTATGCCTTTGGCCCACGCCAAACATAGCGCCCTAGGTTTGCAAGACTTGCAACTAGGTCAACCCGGCCGCACGTGCCATTGGCACATGCCAACACGTGCCGCAAGCCATATTTCTAAGCCGCTATGCCTTTGGCCCACGCCAAACATAGCGCCCTAGGTTTGCAAGACTTGCAACTAGGTCAACAAGGCATTCCGCACATGCCAAACACACACGCTGGTAGCCTAACTTGCAAACCGTGCAACCTACCACCAAGGCATTCCGCACATGCCATTGGCACATGCCAAACACACACGCTGGTAGCCTAACTTGCAAACCATGCAACCTACCACCAAGGCATTCCGCACATGCCAAACACACACGAAAGCCTAACTTGCAAACCGAGCAACCTACCACCAAGGCATTCCGCACATGCCAAACACACACGCTCGGTAGCCTAACTTGCAAACCTTGCAACCTACCACCAAGGCATTCCGCACATGCCATTGGCACATGCCAAGCACACACGCTGGTAACCTAACTTGCAAACCGTGCAACCTACCACCAAGGCATTCCGCACATGCCATTGGCACATGCCACACGCGCCATTAGCGGCGCCACTTGCACTCAAGATGCAACCAACACTCGAGACATCGACACAAACGGGGATGCTTCTTTAGGGTTTTGGTTTGGCGGTCACAAGATGCAGCGTACACTACGCTCACATTAAGAAAGCGTGAAAAGGAATAAAGCGGTCAAATAAAAGGGAAATAATGGTGAAAACGTTTTCACCCATTAAACCATGCGGTTACCACCTCCTCCCATTATTTAACCCTTTACTCTCTTCCTTCATGAGGCCAGAGTGCGTTTCAATCTCGACTTGTATAAATAGGTCTTACCTATTTCCACCGGATAACAAGTCTCGGTCGGAGAAATATACTACACTTACACTCTCGGAAAGGCAACTTTGCAAGCTCTCCCAAAGCTTCTATCTCTTGCAAGCTTCCTAAGCTTTCACTTTCGATACAAGTCGAGATACTACTCTCCTTAACACCTTTCTTTGCTTCCTCCCCAAATCAACCCTTCTCCTCCACTTTGTGACCGAAGCAAGTCCGGAACGGCCATTTCTTGGTTTAGGCCGGACTTGTACGGAGACGATCTCTCGAATCTACAAAGTGCTCACGTGCTGCACATTTGTTTAGGGTTTGAATCAATTTCTCACTCACCCACCGAAATTACCGAAATCGTGAAACGATTTTCACCCATAAATAATTGGCGACCACGGTGGGAGGATTGATCTATCACTACATTGTCGATCAGCGATCTCGTTCTTCGACCCGCATGTCAAGATGGTAGGGGAAGGCGACTCGGTCCGACTCAACCGCAGACAACCCGGTTATCGGTTGTTAAAACTACACCCGAAAACCGGGGACTCGTCAAGCCGCTACCAAAGAATTGGGGACTAATCGGAGCGATGCTACCAAAGAAGCCGCCTTTTACTTGGAGAGGGGCGTGTTTGCAAGTGAGTAAATTTAGATTGGGCAAGATAAACGATCTGTTTTTAGGTTCTTAATAAAACCGCCATACTACTCGCGTCTTGTGCCTATTGCTAGCACACACTTTCATAAAAGCAATATTCCTTTCCCAAAACATAATCGTAGTCATATTATCAAAACCATTCATCCCGAAATAATCCAATATCCTCAAAAGGCTAACAAATGTCTACAAAACCTGGTCAAACTTTGAACCAGACATCCAATATGTCTTTCAAAAAAAAAAAAGAAGAAGAACCTAAATGAAAGTTTAATGAGAGAAGCATTCAAGGAAAATCATCCAACAAGTCCGCTCTTCTTGGAGAAAGTCAACTTTGCATCTTCAAGAGCCGCTTTCTTCATAGTCAACATCTTGGAAAGCTTTTCGAGTTCCACCTCTGTCGTGCAATCTCCTCGGCGGAAAGGTTTTCGATTGCTGCATCTTTCAACTTTTGGATCTCAAGCAAGGCCTTCGACAAACCACGAAGTGTTGAACTCCTTTTTTACACACGTCGTGATGGTGCTCCCACTCGGCAATAACGTCTTGAAACGGTGTGACCAGTCACCTCACGTATATCCTCGATGGAAGATAAAGCCTCTTCCACACGCTTAACCAGCGCAAAATCGACTAGTGGTTTTCTTGGTTGTGGCCATATGTCCTTACTTCTCCTAGATTCTCGTGTACAACGCCTCATGCTTAGCCTAAGACGCCCCAGCCGCCAACCAAAGACATGACCTGGATAAGGAACCAAGTACGGATCAAAATGGCGCCCGCACCTGGCCTCACGACTCGCAGAGGTCTTCTTCCATGTCTACGGTAGCAACCATCGAGAATCATCCACCGTTTGAACCACATCGATTTAAATTGGCTAACGCCCATCTCCAAGTCACCATCGGTGGTCACATATGCAAGTTTTCCTGTGGCTCTACCCCAGAATCATCCTCTGAACCGGATTCCTCCTGCGAACTTGAGTTAGACATTTTTCAAAAGAGGAAACATAAGAAGAAAGAAAAGAAGCGCTTGCCAGGCATACATGCCGCACGCGCATGCCAGCCGCAGTACCACACTCTGTGCTAACAGTTTGCATCCTTCTAGCGCTAACATCTTGCGCCCTTCCAGCACCATCCTTGCCCTTCGAAACAGCGCCATGACTCAGGCACTTCGTGATCAAAACCGTGTCATCTCTGCACGATACACTTACGATCACCAGAACCAGAGCCGCTTCCGCCACCCCAACGGTTCTTCAAGCATGGCAGCTTCAACCGTCACCGAGACGCTACTCCACCATCGTGGCAAGATCTTGGAAGATCCGGAGGAAGCCGACCTTCTTTAGCATGTTGATTTGATGAAAAGACAAAAGATACTTCAGCAGGACATGCGTTTATAGATGAAGAGGCTCGCGTTGCTCTTGGACGCCCAGTAGAAGGGGATAAGCAATCCAATTTCGTCACACATGAAAATCAGGATAGACTTCTCAAAAATCGAAAGCAAGAAAAGTCAACAACTCTCCCGAGTTCACGGAGACCCTTCTCCGTCGGGACCCGCACAATGGGAACTTCGCCCACAAAGTCGTGGGTCTATGATGAGACAGGTTATGTGAGATTCTATGTTTCTCCAAGGCGTAGCGTCAAGACATATTTGCACCCCTCAACCGCACTGCATCAGGAAAGCAGGCGCTTCCATCCAGGGAAGCCATTCCCAAACCCTAACCTCTCTTAGAAAGCACGATCGATAGATGAAACTGGGGACTCCTAACCTCTGTTCTCTTGAGGGATGTCGAGTTTGACAGAACGTGACGCGGCCTCCGACTTCAAAATGGTAACCGTCAAGGCTCTAAAAGTTGCAAGACGTCGTTCCAACATTCTCTCCAGAAGTAGCTCCGCATCAATGTTCTCTCCAGAAGTAGCTACACATCGTTGTTCTCCGATGGCGGCTTCGCTTCAACGTTCGCTTCAATGCCACTCCTTCCCGCAAAGTTTGCTTGCTATATCATCCAAACCTACCTTGTTACCACGATAATGTAGTCTCTCCCGATTACATCTCCAACCAAGAACTGTTGCTCCTCACCCGTTGATACCAGCCACTCTGCAGCCTCACCACAAAGATCAATAATCTGCGAAGTCAGGTTGGTGTTTATGTGCTCCTTACTCACCATGAACTCAACCCATCTATCAAAAGAACGTAATGGTCTTTGACACATCCCGAAATCAATGTTGGAAGAGGAATATACCCCTTTATGAAGACAAACCGTATGGTGTTCTGGGCGAACCGAACGTGTCTTCTTTTCATCTTCACCACCGGTTAACAAAATTGGCACGAAACCTGGGTGATTTTTCCGAGCAGACAAGTTTTTGGGCGAAGAATTCATCATCCGTGTTTGGTTTGGAACTATGAACGTCCTTCGATGAGGCGAAATTTTGTTCAGGTAACATCTTATCGGATTTCTTCATAACAGTTTAGTAACGAGATATCTGCTTACGAAGAAAGACGAAATTATCTCCCTGACACATAATCGCATCCAACAAAAACAAAAAAAAAGAGGGCGTATTCTTTTATCGGGCTCAAAACTGCACACGCAAATATTTTCTTCGTGGTTCAAAATCATATACGCGATACTTTATACGGGCTCAAGTGCGTCTGCAGTATCATTCTTCGGGTTCAAAATTATATATGGAGCATTTTTCTACGGGTTCAAAAATATACACGTAGTATCATTCTTCGGGTTCAAATTATATATGGAGCATTTTTCTACGGGTTCAAAAAAATATACACGCAGTATCATTCTTCGGGTTCAAATTATATATGGAGCATTTTCTAGGGTTTCAAAATCGCACGCTGCAAAGATTTCTTTCAGGACCGAAATTCATATATGCAATATTTCCTACGGGTTCGAAGTCATATGAAGCACATATACGGTATTCTTCTTCGGAATTCATATACAGTATTCTCTACGGTTCGAAACCGCACACGCAAGATTTTCTTCGTGGTTCAAAATTATATACGCGATGATTTTATACGGGCTCAAGTGCGTCTGCATATCCTTCTTCGGGTTCAAAATTATTTATGGAGCACTTTCCCGGGTTCAAATCATATATGCAGTATTTCCCTTGGGTGCATATATACAATATTTTCTACAAGAAGCACGCCAAGAAATCACATGCGCAACATCATTGCAAGCGCCTACTCTTAGGGTTTACACCTACGCGAAAGGGAAACAACAAAAGTACTGCGTACATAGTTGGAAGCGGTTCCTCTTTGTGATTCTCGCTACGGTATGAAAAGATGAAAGTGCAAGATGGGAGAAAGGGGCTTTATATATATATAGGCGTGAAGACTTTGAAATAGGGAAGGATTTCCCTTCTTACCAAAATCACGCGTGTAAGAAACGGGCCCCACCAATTGCACCGACCTCCCAATGGCCGCCCAAGTCACGCCTGCAAGCACGCACGGTTTCCACATTTTGCGCCGGTCCCACCAGCTAGCGCGCTTAGTTTCCCAAGTCACGCCTGCAAGCACGCACAACTTCCACATTTTGCGCCGGTCCCACCAGCTAGCACGCTCAGTTTCCCAAGTCACGCCTGCAAGCACGCACAACTTCCACATTTTGTGCCGGTCCCACCAACCTAGCACGCTCGCTTCCCAAGGCACGCCTCGCAAGCACGCATAGCTTCTGGCCCCACCAGCCTAGCACACTGGGCTCCCAACTCACGCCAACTCCCCAATGTCGCCCAAGCCGCACCCCCCCACAAGTTGTGCCGGCTTTCGATTTGTGCAAAGCTACCGGAGGCAAGGATTCCAAATCCTATTTATAAAAGGTCGACAAGCCTCCTCAATTCTCTTTACGGTTTGCTGTTGATAGTTTGTCACCATCTTATGCTTACCTCGCAACAAAGCCCCTGTTCCGAGCTAAGCAGGACTTAATGTTGATGGTGGATTTTAGACAAGGGGTAAAATCGTAAAACCCCATGACCTAGTGTTACCCGCAACACATTAACTAAGAGCATTTAAATCGTGTAAATAATTAATAGGGGTATTTTTTTCAAAATACCGGATTAGGGTTTTCAACACGTAACCCTAATTCCAAAACCAAGCCGCATATCAAGCAAGACCATGGCAACCATGCCAAACCAAGCCGCACTCTGCGCACCATGGCAACCATGCCAAACCAAGCCGCACTCGAAGCACCATGGCAACCATGCCAAACCAAGCCGCACTCTGCGCACCATGGCAACCATGCCAAACCAAGCCGCATATCGCGCACCATGGCAACCATGCCAAACCAAGCCGCATATCTGCGCACCATGGCAACCATGCCAAACCAAGCCGCATATCAAGGCACCATGGCAACCATGCCAAACCAAGCCGCATACCGCGCACCATGGCAACCCCCGCCAAACCAAGCCGCACTCGCGCACCATGGCAACCATGCCAAACCAAGCCGCATATCACGCACCATGGCAACCATGCCAAACCAAGCCGCACCCTCGCGCACCATGGCAACCATGCCAAACCAAGCCGCACCTCGCGCACCATGGCAACAACGCCATATTTCCGAGCCGATATGCCTTTGGCCCACGCCCAACATAGCGCCCCTAGGTTTGCAAGACTTGCAACTAGGTCAACATGGCCGCACGTGCCATTGGCACATGCCAACACGTGTCGCAAGCCATATTTCCGAAGTCGCTATGCCTTTGGCCCATGCCAAACATAGCGCCCTAGGTTTGCAAGACTTGCAACTAGGTCAACATGGCCGCACGTGCCATTGGCACATGCCAACATGTGCCGCAAGCCATATTTCTAACCCACTATGCCTTGGGCCCACGCCAAACATAGCGCCCTAGGTTTGCAAGACTTGCAACTAGGTCAACATGGCCGCACGTGCCATTGGCACATGCCAACACGTGCCGCAAGCCATATTTCCGAGCCGCTATGCCTTGGGCCCACGCCAAACATAGCTCCCTAGGTTTGCAAGACTTGCAACTAGGTTAACATGGCCGCACGTGCCATTGGCACATGCAAACACGTGCCGCAAGCCATATTTCCGAGTCACTATGCCTTTGGCCCACGCCAAACATAGCGCCCTAGGTTTGCAAGACTTTCAACTAGGTCAACATGGCCGCACGTGCCATTGGCACATGCCAACACGTGCCGCAAGCCATATTTCTAAGCCGCTATGCCTTGGGCCCACGCCAAACATAGCGCCCTAGGTTTGCAAGACTTGCAACTAGGTCAACATGACCGCACGTGCCATTGGCACATGCCAACACGTGCCGCAAGCCATATTTCTAAGCCGCTATGCCTTTGGCCCACGCCAAACATAGCGCCCTAGGTTTGCAAGACTTGCAACTAGGTCAACTTGGCTGCACGTGCCATTGGCACATGCCAACACGTGCCGCAAGCCATATTTCTAAGCCGCTATGCCTTTGGCCCACGCCAAACATAGCGCCCTAGGTTTGCAAGACTTGCAACTAGGTCAACTTGGCCGCACGTGCCATTGGCACATGCCAACACGTGCCGCAAGCCATATTTCTAAGCCGCTATGCCTTGGCCCACGCCAAACATAGCGCCCTAGGTTTGCAAAACTTGCACCTAGGTCAACAAGGCATTCCGCACATGGCAAACACACACGCTGGTAGCCTAACTTGCAAACTGTGCAACCTACCACCAAGGCATTCTGCACATGCCATTGGCACATGCCAAACACACACGCTGGTAGCCTAACTTGCAAACCGTGCAACCTACCACCAAGGAATTCTGCACATGCCAAACACACACGCTGGTAGCCTAACTTGCAAACCGTGCAACCTACCACCAAGGCATTCCGCACATGCCAAACACACACGCAGGTAGCCTAACTTGCAAACCGTGCAACCTACTACCAAGGCATTCCGCACATGCCACTTTTTGGCACATGCCAAGCACACACGCTGGTAACCTAACTTGCAAACCGTGCAACCTACCACCAAGGCATTCCGCACATGCCATTGGCACATGCCACACGCGCCACTAGTAGCGCCACTTGCATTCAAGATGCAACCAACACTCGAGACATCGACACAAACCGGGGATGCTTCTTTAGGGTTTTGGTTTGCGGTCACAAAGATGCGGCGTACACTACGCTCACATTAAGAAAGCGTGAAAAGGAATAAAGCGGTCAAATAAAAGAGGAAATAATGGTGAAAAACGTTTTCACCCATTAAACCATGCGGTTACCACCTCCTCCCATTATTTCACCCTTTACTCTCTTCCTTCATGAGGCCAGGGTACGTTTCAATCTCGACTTGTATAAATAGGTCTTACCTATTTCCACCAGACAACAAGTCTCGGTCAGAGAAATATACTACACTTACACTCTCAGAAAGGCAACTTTGCAAGCTCTCCCAAAAGCTTCTATCTCTTGCAAGCTTCCTAAGCTTTCACTTTCTGATACAAGTCGAGATACTAGTCTCCTCAACACCTTTATTTGCTTCCCCCCCAAATCAACCCTTCTCCTCCACTTTGTGACCGAAGCAAGTCTGGAACGGCCATTTCTTGGTTTAGGCCGGACTTGTACAGATCGATCTCTCGAATCTACAAAGTGCTCACGTGCAGCACATTTGTTTAGGGTTTGAATCAATTTCTCACTCACCCACCGAAATCAGCAGAAACGATTTTCACCAATAAACAACTATATACGCAGTATTTTCTTCGGGTTCAAGACTATATACGCAGTATTTTCTTCGGGTTCAAGACTATATACGCGGTATTTTATACGGGTTCAAGTGTGTCTACAGTATCCTTCTTCGGTTTCAAAATTATATATGGAGCATTTTTGTACGGTTCAAAATCGCACGCGCATGATTTCTTTCAGGGGCGAAAATCAAATATACAATATTTCCCGCGGTTCGAAGTCATATGGAGCATATATATACGATATTCTTCTTCGGGATTCATGTACAAAGATTCTCTACGGTTCAAGACTGCACACGCAGATTTTCTTCAGGGTTCAAAATTATATACGCGGTATTTTATACGGGCTCAAGTGCGTCTGCAGTAACCTTCTTCGGGTTCAAATTAATATATGGAGCACTTTCCTACGGGTTCGAATAATATCTGCAGTATTTCCCTTGGTTGCTGTTGATGGTGGTTTTTAGAAAAGGGGTAAAATCGTAAAACCCCATGACCTAATGTTACCCGCAACATATTAACTAAGAGCATTTAACTCAGGTGTAAATAATTAATAAAGGTATTTTTTCAAAATAACAGATTAGGGTTTTCAACACGTAACCCTAATTCCAAAAAACCAAGCCGCATACATCGCGCATCATGGCAAAGAATGCCAAACCAAGCCGCATATCGCGCACCATGGCAACAATGCCAAATCAAGCCGCACCCTGCGCACCATGGCAACAATGCCAAACCAAGCCGCACCCTGCGCACCATGGCAACAATGCCAAACCAAGCCGCACCCTGCGCACCATGGCAACAATGCCAAACCAAGCCGCACCCGCGCATCATGGCAAAGAATGCTAAACCAAGCCGCATATCACGCATCATGGCAACAACGCCAAATCAAGCCGCACCCTGCGCATCATGGAAGCAATGCCAAACCAAGCCGCATACTGCGCACCATGGCAACAATGCCAAATCAAGCCGCACCCTGCGCACCATGGAAACAATGCCAAAGCAATCCGGACCCTGCGCGCCATGGCAACAATGCCAAATCAAGCCGCACCCTGCGCACCATGGCAACAATGCCAAACCGCTATGCCTTTGGCCCACGCCAAATATAGCGCCCTAGGCTTGCAAGACTTGCAGCTAGGTCAACATGGCCGCACGTGCCATTGGCACATGCCAAAACGTGCCGCAGGCCATATTTCCAAGCCGCAATGCCTTTGGTCCACGCCAAATATAGCGCCCTAGGCTTGCAAGACTTACAAACTAGGTCAACATGGCCGCACGTGCCATTGGCACATGCCAAAACGCAATGCGCAGCCATATTTCCAAGCCGCTATGCCTTTGGCCCACGCCAAATATAGCGCCCTAGATTGCAAGACTTGTAACTAGGTCAACATGGCCGCACGTGCCATTGGCACATGCCAAAACGTGCCGCAGCCATATTTCCAAGCCGCTTATGCCTTTGGCCCACGCCAAATATAGAGCCCTAGGCTTGCAAGACTTGCAACAGGTCAACATGGCCGCACGTGCCATTGGCACATGCCAACACGTGCCGCAATCCATATTTCTAAGACGCTATGCCTTTGGCCCACGCCAAACATAGCGCCCTAGGTTTGCAAGACTTGCAACTAGGTCAACTTGGCCGCACGTGCCATTGGCACATGCCAACACGTGCCGCAAGCCATATTTCTAAGCCGCTATGCCTTTGGCCCACGCTAAACATAGCGCCCTAGGTTTGCAAGACTTGCAACTAGGTCAACCTGGCCGCACGTGCCATTGGCACATGCCAACACGTGCCGCAAGCCATATTTCTAAGCCGCTATGCCTTTGGCCCACGCCAAACATAGCGCCCTAGGTTTGCAAGACTTGCAACTAGGTCAACAAGGCATTCCGCACATGGCAAACACACACGCTGGTAGCCTAACTTGCAAACCGTGCAACCTACCACCAAGGCATTCCGCACATGCCATTGGCACATGCCAAACACACACGCCGGTAGCCTAACTTGCAAACCGTGCAACCTACCACCAAGGCATTCCGCACATGCCAAACACACACGCTGGTAGCCTAACTTGCAAACCGTGCAACCTACCACCAAGGCATTCCGCACATGCCAAACACACACGCTGGTAGCCTAACTTGCAAACCGTGCAACCTACCACCAAGGCATTCCGCACATGCCAATTTTTGGCACATGCCAAGCACACACGCTGGTAACCTAACTTGCAAACCGTGCAACCTACCACCAAGGCATTCCGCACATGCCATTGGCACATGCCACACGCGCCACTAGTAGCGCCACTTGCACTCAAGATGCAACCAACACTCGAGACATCGACACAAACCGGGGGATGCTTTTTAGGGTTTTGGTTTGGCGGTCACAAGATGCAGCAACAGACACTACGCTCACATTAAGAAAGCGTGAAAAGGAATAAAGCGGTCAAATAAAAGAGGAAATAATGGTGAAAAACGTTTTCACCCATTAAACCATGCTACTACCACCTCCTCCCATTATTTCACCCTTTACTCTCTTCCTTCATGAGGCTGGGTACGTTTCAATCTCGACTTGTATAAATAGGTCTTACCTATTTCCACCATAAACAAGTCTCGGTCGAGAAATATACTACACTTACACTCTCGAAAGGCAACTTTGCAAGCTCTCCCAAAAGCTTCTATCTCTTGCAAGCTTCCTAAGCTTTCACTTTCGATACAAGTCGAGATACTACTCTCCTCAACACCTTTCTTTGCTTCCCCCCCAAATCAACCCTTCTCCTCCACTTTGTGACCGAAGCAAGTCCGGAACCCGCCATTTCTTGGTTTAGGCCGGACTTGTACGGATCGATCTCTCGAATCTACAAAGTGCTCACGTGCAGCACATTTGTTTAGTGGTTTGAATCAATTTCTCACTCACCCACCGAAATTACCGAAATCAGCAGGAAACGATTTTCACCCATAAATAACTATATACGCAAAGATTTTCTTCGGTTCAAGACTATATACGCAAACATTTTCTTCTCGGTTCAAGACTATATACGCGGTATTTTATACGGGTTCAAGTGTGTCTACAACATCCTTCTTCTGGTTTCAAAATTATATATGGAGCATTTTTCTACGGTTCAAAATCGACGCGCAGTGATTTCTTTCAGGTGGAAAATCAAATATACAATATTTCCTGCGGTTCAAGTCATATGGAGCATATATATACAAAGATTATTCTTCGGGATTCATGTACAATATTCTCTACGGTTCAAGACTCGCACACGCAAAGATTTTCTTCAGGGTTCAAAATTATATACGCTGATTTTATACGGCTCAAGTGCTGTCCGCAGAACCTTCTTCGGGTTCAAAATAATATATGGAGAACTTTCCCTACGGTTCAATAATATCCGCAGATTTCCTGGTTGTCAGCGGATGGTGGTTTTTAGACAAGGGGTAAAATCGTAAACCCCATGACCTAGTGTTACCCGCAACACATTAACTAAGAGCATTTAACTCAGTGTAAATAATTAATAAAGGTATTTTTTCAAAATAACCGATTAGGGTTTTCAAATACGTAACCCTAATTCCAAAACCAAGCCGCATATCGCGCATCATGGCAAAGAATGCCAAACCAAGCCGCATATTGCGCACCATGGCAACAATGCCAAATCAAGCCGCACCCGCGCACCATGGCAACAATGCCAAACCAAGCCGCACCCTGCGCACCATGGCAACAATGCCAAACCAAGTCGCACCCTGCGCACCATGGCAACAATGCCAAACCAAGCCGCACCATGGCAGCAATGCCAAACCAAGCCGCATACTGCGCATCATGGCAACAACGCCAAATCAAGCCGCACCCTGCGCATCATGGAAGCAATGCCAAACCAAGCCGCATACTGCGCACCATGGCAACAATGCCAAATCAAGCCGCACCCTGCGCACCATGGAAACAATGCCAAACCAAGCCGCACCCTGCGCGCCATGGCAACAATGCCAAATCAAGCCGCACCCTGCGCACCATGGCAACAATGCCAAACCGCTATGCCTTTGGCCCACGCCAAATATAGCGCCCTAGGCTTGCAAGACTTGCAAGCCTAGGTCAACACGGCCGCACGTGCCATTGGCACATGCCAAAACGTGCCGCAAAGCCATATTTCCAAGCCGCTATGCCTTTGGTCCACGCCAAATATAGCGCCTAGGCTTGCAAGACTTACAACTAGGTCAACATGGCCGCACATGCCATTGGCACATGCCAAACGTGCCGCAGCCATATTTCCAAGCCGCTATGCCTTTGGCCCACGCCAAATATAGCGCCCTAGGATTGCAAGACTTGCAACTAGGTCAACATGGCCGCACGTGCCATTGGCACATGCCAAAACGTGCCGCAGGCCATATTTCCAAGCCGCTATGCCTTTGGCCCACGCCAAATATAGAGCCCTAGGCTTGCAAGACTTGCAACTAGGTCAACATGGCCGCACGTGCCATTGGCACATGCCAAAACGTGCCGCAGGCCATATTTCCAAGCCGCTATGCCTGTCGCCCACGCCAAATATAGCGCCCTAGGCTTGCAAGACTTGCAACTAGGTCAACATGGCCGCACGTGCCATTGGCACATGCCAAAACGTGCCGCATGTCATATTTCCAAGCCGCTATGCCTTTGGCCCACGCCAAATATAGCGCCCTAGGCTTGCAAGACTTGCAGCTAGGTCAAAATGGCCGCACGTGCCATTGGCACATGCCAAAACGTGTCGCAGGCCATATTTCCAAGCCGCTATGCCTTTGGCCCACGCCAAATATAGCGCCCTAGGCTTGCAAGACTTGCAACTAGGTCAACATGGCCGCATGTGCCATTGTCACATGCCAAAACGTGCCGCAGGCCATATTTTCAAGCCGCTATGCCTTTGGCCCACGCCAAATATAGCGCCCTAGGCTTGCAAGACTTGCAACTAGGTCAACATGGCCGCACGTGCCATTGGCACATGCCAAAACGTGTCGCAGCCATATTTCCAAGCCGCTATGCCTTTGGCCCACGCCAAATATAGCGCCCTAGGCTTGCAAGACTTGCAACTAGGTCAACATGGCCGCACGTGCCATTGGCACATGCCAAAATGTGCCGCAGGCCATATTTCCAAGCCGCTATGCCTTTGGCCCACGCCAAATATAGCGCCCTAGGCTTGCAAGACTTGCAACTAGGTCAACATGGCCGCACGTGCCATTGGCACATGCCAAAACGTGCCGCAAGCCATATTTCCAAGCCGCTATGCCTTTGGCCCACGCCAAATATAGCGCCCTAGGTTGCAAGACTTTGCAACCAGGTCAACATGGCCGCACGTGCCATTGGCACATGCCAAAACGTGCCGCAGCCATATTTCCAAGCCGCTATGCCTTTGGCCCACGCCAAATATAGAGCCCTAGGCTTGCAAGACTTGCAACTAGGTCAACATGGCCGCACGTGCCATTGGCACATGCTAAAACGTGCCGCAGCCATATTTCCAAGCCGCTATGCCTCGTGGCCCACGCTAAATATAGCGCCCTAGGCTTGCAAGACTTGCAACTAGGTCAACATGGCCGCACGTGCCATTGGCACATGCCAAAACGTGCCGCATGTCATATTTCCAAGCCGCTATGCCTTTGGCCCACGCCAAATATAGCGCCCTAGGCTTGCAAGACTTGCAATGGTCAAATGGCCGCACGTGCCATTGGCACATGCCAAAACGTGTCACAGGCCATATTTCCAAGCCGCTATGCCTTTGGCCCACGCCAAATATAGCGCCCTAGGCTTGCAAGACTTGCAACTAGGTCAACATGGCCGCACGTGCCATTGTCACATGCCAAAACGTAACGCAGGCCATATTTTCAAGCCGCTATGCCTTTGGCCCACGCCAAATATAGCGCCCTAGGCTTGCAAGACTTGCAACTAGGTCAACATGGCCGCACGTGCGATTGGCCCATGCCAAATGTGCCGCAGCCATATTTCCAAGCCGCTATGCCTTTGGCCCACGCCAAATATAGCGCCCTAGGCTTGCAAGACTTGCAACTAGGTCAACATGGCCGCACGTGCCATTGGCACATGCCAAAACGTGTCGCAAGCCATATTTCCAAGCCGATATGCCTTTGGCCCACGCCAAATATAGCGCCCTAGGCTTGCAAGACTTGCAACTAGGTCAACATGGCCGCACGTGCCATTGGCACATACCAAAACGTGCCGCAGGCCATATTTCCAAGCCGCTATGCCTTTGGCCCACTCCAAATATAGCGCCCTAGGCTTGCAAGACTTGCAACTAGGTCAACATGGCCGCACGTGCCATTGGCACATGCCAAAATGTGCCGCAGGCCATATTTCCAAGCCGCTATGCCTTTGGCCCACGCCAAATATAGCGCCCAGGCTTGCAAGACTTGCAACTAGGTCAACATGGCCGCACGTGCCATTGGCACATGCCAAAACGTGTCGCAAGCCATATTTCCAAGCCGCTATGCCTTTGGCCCACGCCAAATATAGCGCCCTAGGCTTGCAAGACTTGCAACTAGGTCAACATTCCGCACATGCCATTGGCACATGCCAAACACACACACTGGTAACCTAACTTGCAAACCGTGCAACCTACCACCAAGGCATTCCGCACATGCCATTGGCACATGCCAAACACACACGCTGGTAACCTAACTTGGAAACCGTGCAACCTACTACCAAGGCATTCCGCACATGCCATTGGCACATGCCACACGCGTTAATAGCAGCGCCACTTGCACTCAAGATGCAACCAACGCCGAGACATCAACACAAACCGGGGGATGCTTCTTTAGGGTTTTGGTTTGGCGGTCACAAAGATGCAGGCTGTTGACACTATGCTCACATTAAGAAAGCGTGAAAAGGAATAAAGCAAAATAAAAGAGGAAATAATGGTGAAAACGTTTTCACCCATTAAACGATACGGTTACCACCTCCTCCCATTATTTCACCCTTTACTCTCTTCCTTCATGAGGCCAGGGTACGTTTCAATCTCGACTTGTATAAATAGGTCTTACCTATTTCCACCAGGACAACAAGTCTCGGCTCAGAAAAAATACTACACTCGTAAAGGCAACTTTGCAAGCTCTCCCAAAAATCTTTCATCTCTTGCAAGCTTCCTAAGCTTTCACTTTCTCGATACAAGTCGAGATACTACTCTCCTCAACACCTTTCTTTGCTTCCCTCCCCAAATCAACCCTTCTCCTCCACTTTGTGACCGAAGCAAGTCTGGAACTAGCCATTTCTTGGTTTAGGCCGGACTTGTACGTATTGATCTCTCGAACCTATAAAGTGCTCACGTGCAAAGACATTTGTTTAGGGTTTGAACCAAGCCACTCACCTACCGAATTTACCGAAATCGCAGAGACGATTTTTACCCATAAACAATTGGCGACCACAGCGGGAGGATTGATCTTTCTTGCTATAATATCAAGTTCTAGCTCCCATCCGCAAATTTCACGCAAGCATGGTCGCCTATCGTGCAATCTCCGCAAACATTGATCCCGCCCAAGGTCATGATAACTCCTCAATTTCTGAAACAACACCACCAATGGAGAGGTCCCAAGACCGGTTGACCTCGATACGTGCTCGGAGATCCACGCCTGAAACATGGACCTAATGAAAGACGCGATTACCAGCATACTCGACTTCCTCATCGATCTAACATCGGGGCCAAGTGATCCATGCTCCACAGAATATCAAGAGCAGGGGACTAATATCCCGAATGAGCATGCTCAAATCAACGGTTTCGTCACTAACTGGAAGCCACTGACCAGAGGCGACCATGTTGATAGAAAACTTATGTGAGTTGCTTCGCATCTCTCCAAGGACCAACAAGGACGTTCTCTGCTATCAACCGAATAGCACTAAACGCATCACTAATTCCTACACCCGCGGGACTCCAAGGATTCCCAAGATCCGTCAACAATATTATTTTCACCGACGACTGACATGATGGTGGAAGACGGTCACAACCGGGCCTTGCATGTTACAAATTCTAATCAAGAACATGGAGTTTCAAGAGCACTCATCGACACGGGTGCATCTTCCAATGTCATCACTCTCAAGACACTCAAAGCTGCCAGGGTGCGACCTAACGAGATCATACGACAACCCACTACGATGACGATTTTTGAAGGCAACCAAACTAGCACATACGGCTACATCAACTTAGAGCCGGTAGTAGGGCCAATTCAATCAAGCGTGAAGTTTGAAATAATTGAAAAAGAACCGACTATCACATGATACCTGGAAGGCCGTACGCACAACCTCAAAATCGTGCCTTCACATACCACCAATGCCTAAAAACGGTATTGAACGGAGAAGTTGTTCGTATTCCCGCATCACTATCCCCCTATGCACCCGCCATCGTGTAGAAGCACATGGGCCGAAGGAGGGTTCAAAGGCGTGGCAACCAGATTCAAGCGCCTCTGCTAAAAAATGGACGTCGCTCGTGGATAGCGACAAACTGGAGATACCCCGCAGAGGGGACCACCCTCCACCATCTCCTCGTATGGAAGACCCGCCTGCCTTTCGCCACCGGATGTAACCCGTGCCCGCACTAAGCGAGAGTGCACCCTTACCGCAAGACGGAGCAAAAAAGGAAAGCTCACACATTATCACCACTGTTAGCAATTAGCAGGGGAGACCATGACCTGGTCTCTCCACCCGAAGGAGTGTCTTCACAACGACCAGGAGGAAGTTCCCGACGCCCCTCAAAAGCTACAAGATGGGACCGACTTAACCACCGACGAACTCGAAACTGTCAATATAGGGGATGAGGGATTTCCGCGACCTATCCCGATCGGGCCACTCTAAATCCCGCGGAACGCTCACAAATAGTCAACCTACTCAAAGAATACCAGGACGTATTCACATGGACTTACGAAGAAATGCCTGGCTTGGATGGAAAACTGGTCACCCACCATCTCGCACGTGATACCCGGCCCAAACCAACAAGCACCTCCAAGACAATTCGTACACGACGTAGAAGAACAAATCAAGGCGGAGGTCCAAAATTACTAGCCGCTGGATTCATCAAACCTATTCATCATCCTACTTGGTTGGCCAATATCGTTCCCGTTAAAAAGAAGAATGGTCAGATCAGATATTGTGTCGATTTGAGAGATTTGAACAAGTGATGCACCAAAGACGATTTTCTGCTACCTAACATTGACATGCTGGTAGACGCTACCAGTGGACATGGTATGTTCTCTTTCATGGATGGATATAGCGGCTACAACCAGATAAAGATGTATGAGCATGACGCGAGTAAGACCGGCTTCCGAACCCTCTCGAAACTTCTATTACACCGTAATGCCTTTGGTCCAAGAACGCTGGCGCTTGCTTACCAACGCGCCATGACTACCATCTTCCACGATATGATGCACAAGCAAGTCGAAGATTACGTAGATGACGTGGTGGTTAAATCGAAGACTCGAGCGGATCATCCGTAAACGCTCGCGACAAGTGTTCGAAAGATGCCGCGAATACAAGTTGAAGATGAATCCTTTGAAATGCGCCTTTGGTGTCTCTTCGGGAAATTCTTGGGATTCCAAGTGACGGCCGCAGAATAAAAGTTGATCCAACCAAAACGCAAGCTATCCTCACGATGCCGCCACCACGAACCGTAAAGGAGCTCCAGAGTTTCATGGGCAAGGTAAACTACATTCGTCGCCCATACCGGGGTTGGCACAACTCACCACTACGTTTACTCCTCTCGTTAAAGAAAGGAGCGACTTTCGCATGGACTACGCCTCAAAGAAAAAGCATACAAGAAGATCCAAAGAATATCGTCCTCTCCAAACACATGAAGCCTCCTATGCGAGGGAAACCACTATGTCTCTACACAGCCTTTAGCGATACTGTCGTTGGAGCTCTCCTCGCACAAGAGGACGACAAAGGAATGGAATACCCCATATACTATTTCAGCCGAACGTTGAGAGACGCTGAACTCGTATACCCCAAAGCGGAAAAGGCGTGTTTAGCACCGATTTATTCCATCCGTGTTCTGCACTACCTCCTCTCCAATAAAGTGGTGCTAGTATCCAAATCGACTCGTAAAGTTTCTCCTCTCGAAACCCGCCCCGATAGGGAGGCCGCTAAATGGCTCCCGCAATCCGTCGAGTTCGACATAACGTGCGCTTTCCCCAAAGGCCATAAAGGGACAAGTCATGTTGCGGACCAAGTTAGCGATTCCTGGAGAAGACACCTGCGACTACGAGAAGATCTCCCAGGAGATCTTCCGGGATATCTTTTAGTCAGAGAGGAAACGTGGTTACTGTTATTCGACGGCTCTTCCACCCCCAGCACTAATACCGGAGGAGCGGGTGTTATACTAGTATCTACTGCTGGAGAAGTCTTCTCGCACTCCTTCAAGCTATACTTTCCATGCACCAATAACTCAGCTGAATACGAAGCTTTCCTCATCGGATTATCACTAGCTAAACAAGTCGGGGCCACGCGTTTGGAGATAAGAGGAGATTCCAAATTACTCATCAACCAGGTAAACGGGATTTATGCATCAAGGAACTAACGCCGGCACCATACAGGGTCAAGCACAAAACTACTCAATTATTTCGCCGAAGCAACCATCACACATGTCGGCCGTAGCAGAACAAGCATGCCGATCGCTTAGCTACACTAGCCTCAAAGTTGCAGTCAAGGAGCCGAGGAAACCCCGGGCAAGAAACGGCGAACGATAGCTTCAACATGGATTTCACAACCCGAGAAAGCCGAAGACGATGACTGAGAACTCCTATCATTCAAGAACTCAACAACTCACTTTTTCAAGGGAAGGTCGACATCAAGACTTTGCGGAATTTCTTTATGCTTCAAGGTGTTCTCAGATCGCCAAATCCGCACGGCTCTCTCGTCGAGGTGTCTCGGGGAAAGAGGAAGCACAACAAACGACTTGAACATATTCATGCCGAAGTCTCATGTGGAATAACATCAAGGTGACCCTCACCGTCGTTTACAACGACTTGGATACTATTGGCCGGAGATGGAAACCCAATCCCGATTGATCCAAAAGCGTGTCCAAATTGCCAGTGCGCCCCCATGTCGAGAAGTGTAAATCCTCAACATCAGCCACACTGGGACTCAAGGGAGCCGTACATCATTTTCCTTCGCGATGGCATTCTTCCTACTAACAAAGAGGATGCGTCCAAACTAAGACAAGTCCAAAAGATTCGTGTTCCATGATGGGGTTTTATATCGCAAGAGTTTCTGGGAAGTCTACTAAGGTGTTTGAACGGGTCAGAGGTCCAAGTAATGTTAAGAGAAATGCACGAAGGAGAACACCAAGGAAAACAAATTATTCCCGCAGATACACGAGAGGTACTACCGTCGACCATGGAAGACGACGCGCTACCTTCGTTCGTAAATGCCGAGAATTCCGCATTCATGGAAACCTCATCCACGCGCTCCAACACCCTTGCACGCGATAGCCCGTGGCCCTTCTATAGCTAGGGACTCGACATCATCGGAAGATCAACCCCCCATCCTCAAAACAAAGATGAGTACATAATAACCGCGACCGAGTACTTTACCAAATGGGTTGAAGCCGTCCCGCCGAAAGGAACCACCGGAGCCACAATCGCGGCATTCATCAAGGAGCACATCATCTGCCGCTTTGGCGTACCTAAACACGTCATCACCGACAACCGCACGCCTTTCGCTAACAAGCAAGTCGCAGAACTACTTGAGAGTACATGACAATCCTGTAACCCGGCATGAGCAATTGCCAATGGCTCTCTCGGGCGTATAGAACATCTCCTAGAAGCTCCACCTGCAAGTCTCCTTACTCCTCGTCTATGGTCTCCTCCCAAAGAATCAAAATCCCGTCCGCCGCTAATTGCCGCAAATGAGCGGACCCTGGAACGAAACCGAATCACTCAATGCCGTAATTAAGGAATCGGATACTCTAGACTCCAAAAGATATCGGCGTAGGAACATGCACAAACATACTGTAAATGTGGATTTGCATGGCGTACGATTACCCATGTAAAACCTGTGGTTTTCAAGGAAGGAGATCTCGGTGCTAAAACCGCCAAACACATCCAAAGAAGACGCATCGGCACCGAAGTTTTCTCCCAAATGGGAAGGGCCGTACATAATCACTAAAGCATATAACAACGGTTACTACAAGATCATCAAAGAAGATGGGGGAAAGCTAGAGGCAGTTATCAACGGAAAGTGGCTTAAGGCGTACTACGCCTAATCATTCCCCTGCAACATGCTACATCAAAAGTGTGAACGTCCAGGCACTCTCTCTATGCTTTTACTTCCTTCCTTACCAGTTATCGAATTTCAATACAAAGCCAACGATTAACAGAATCTCTTTATTTTCTTCAAAACAAAAAAAAACAAAAAAAAAAAAGAGAGAAAAAGGGGAGCCTTCGAATCTCATAATGCAAATCAGAAAAGCCCATCTAGTAAATTATAATCCCTATATGTTCTTCATCAGCGACCGTGCTTGGCCATACATCTGTAATTAGCCCATGTGAATACTCACCGATCGATCTCTACATGCAGTACCCACTACTCATTATTAAGTGTCGCATATACGAAAAGAAAAAACTTAGCTTTTTTTTTTCTTTTTTTTTTTGATGAAAAGAGAAGTTGTATTAAGAAGAAGAATGTACAAAGTTTCTACCAGAGGTAGGTGAAAGAAAAAAGAAAACTATATATATTACATGAAGATTGAGTCCAAGTATTAAGCACAGAACTTGAGAAATTCAAGTGAACACGTTGAGGTGAGGCATACAGCCTTAATACGCCGGCCGAAACGCCGGGAACAAAAAGATACATAGTCAGAAATATCCACGGGCTTTTGATAAAACCCTAAGCTCTTCATCGTTCCGGACTAATTTTTCTCTTTTCTCTCTTTTCCCCCCCTTACCAGAACCGGAAATCTGTCTCAGATTACAAACCAACTGTAAGCAACAATGTCATCGTATCTCCCTGAAGAAATCATCTTTGATATATTCTTAAGGTTACCAGCTAAGTGTATAGTACGATCCAGGTGTGTATGCAAGACTTGGCTTAATTTATTCAAAAACCCTAAGTTTATTAACATGCATCTTAATCTTAATCATCATGCTATTGAAAACAAGAACAATACTAGTTTTCTGATTAATGACTTCAACAAAATCTGCTATATTCGGGATGATTCTGCATCACAATTATCATTGCCTGATGCAGCAGTAGAAGTAGAATACCCTTTGAAACATGCAGGTTATCACCATGTTAGAATTGAAGGTACATGCAATGGGTTAATTTGCTTATCTTTGTTTAGTTATTTGAAAGATTCCATTTTACTTCTTTGGAACCCTTGTACCGGAGAGTATAAGGAAATACCAAAGCCATATGAGGATATAAGTGATTCAACAGCAGACCTAGTTCCTTTTTTGAAACAGATGAGACAGTCTGTTACTGTTAGGTATGGGTTTGCTTACGATTGCATTATCGATGACTACAAGTTACATAGAATTGAATTAGTATATGATAAATATACCGAACTCATGGTTTTTACATTAGGATCGAATTCATGGAGATGGGTTCGGCGCATCGATTATTTTAACTTAATTCAGGGACAACCTGGAGTTTTTGTTAATAGAGCGTTTCACTGGACAGCAACAAGAACATATTCAAAAGTGGAAGTAATTCTTTCATTTGATATCGGCGAAGAGAATCTGATCCAGGAAGTGCCAAAACCAAAACGTTTGCATGACGAAGTTAATATAGGATTGGGTTTGTTGGAAGGATGTCTTTGTGTTGTTACTCTAAGTGAAAGGGGACGGCTTAGAACTGATGTGTGGGTGATGAAGGAGTTCGGAGTTAGAGAATCTTGGACCAAGCTATTCGCCATTACTGAACTTACAAATATTGTATCCACATTTGTGAGGCCATTGCGATGTTACAACAACGGTGATATCATTTTAGAGAAAAATCAAACTGACTTACTTTTCTATAATCCAAAACATGAAAAAACCGCCATTAGGAAGATCCCAAGTACTCAAGAATGGCATTCCACTTTATGGACCTTTGTTGGTAGCTTTGTTTCGCTTAAATCGGGTACTTATGTGGGTCAAGATCAAGAAGAAACCAATGGTTCTTTTCAGCAGCAGAAGAAGATGAAGCTTTAGGTGACAAACTTGAAGACATGAATAACTTCATCAGTTGGTTTTGTTTTTGACACTTTGCTCGCGCCTCATGAGTAATCCTTACTCATGAATACGTTGGTCTACTGCAGCTGAACCTGGTAATTTTTCATTTAATTTCTTGTTGCTAGTTATATATTCTCTTGCATTATGTTACCGAGTCTCTAGTTTTGCTTCAGTTCTTTTTTATTTTTAATATCTTGTATTGCAACAACACCAGCGGCATCAAGTAGTGGCATGGTACAATTTGAACAAGCTGTACCGATATTAAACGTACACCATCCCTTCCCATAACATTCCGATAGCAGGAAGAAGAAAAAATCCACTTTTTATTTCCAGACAAAGCATAAAAAACACAACGTTATCTGAAAATAGGTTTGATCACGCCAGGGACATGTAAGTGGATAGAGACGACGCTGTTTTTTTTTCTATTTTAGGCAGTCAGTGACATATCACTCAAAAGAGACTGAATCTAACTAGTATGTGACCATGTAAAGTAGAACCATTCTAAAAGAATTTGTGGATTCAGGATGCATTAGGTTAAGGATGTGATAGCAGTAGCTAATGGACAAAGAAAACATAGCTAACTATATAACCGGTATATGTTGACTTCAATAGTCAACTCAGTTCCATTAGTCAATGGTGTCAATTGAGTAGGCCTATAAGCCTCATTGTGGTTTTCCAACATTCTTCGTGTATGTTACATGGTTTATCCGAGTCCAGGTGGGAAAAAAGTTTGATCTAGCGCTGCTAGATCATTTTTGATCTAGTGCATAGAGCCGTTGGATGGGTCGATCCAACGGTGGTGGTTGTCAAGGTAGTTTTTCACTCCAAGGGCAAAAATGCAATTTTCATTAAAAACCACCACCACCATTGGATTCACCTATCCAACGGCTCTAGCAGCGCTAGATCAAAAATGATCTAGCGCTGCTAGATCAAAATCGTTTCCGTCCAGGTGTTCCCTTGTACTTGCCAACAATGTTCAAAAACAATATGGATGTTAACATTCTACTCCTAGCCTAAACTGCCCACATGAATTTCAATTATTCTCATGAGATAAGTGAACTGGGAAAGTAGTCCAATTCCATCATATACAAACTAGTACTGTCATTTGCAGTCCGGTGTGCGTGGTGACATATCTTCCTATCCTTGAGGCATAAGTTCTAAATTTTCGAGATGAAGAACCCAGCTAGATTAATGTCTTGGCCGGAAAAGGTCTTGAATATTATCCGACATTCCTTAACCCATAAATTCTTTTCCACTTTCCAGCAATTCCTATTATAATCTTCTATTTTGGCAAAAGAATTTTTCATAATTTTTTAAACGAAAAGTATCAACAGACAACGAAAAAAACTAAGAAAAAAAACTGCCACACACAACCCACCCTGCACGTCTCCCGAGGGGGTGGGCCCCACAAATAAAAATAAAAAAAACTGTGAGAAGCGATTTTAAGATGGTTTTTTTTCGTTGCCCGTAGAGAACCATTGTTTTTTAAAACCAATACACACTTCTATGATTGTTCTTTGGTCCCATACACCAATAATAGTACAGGAATGTAGTACTCCCTCCGTACCACATATATAGGCGTAGAGAGACAATTCTTTTAGATTAAGAAAATTGCATGTGATTCATAATTTTATATGTTTTTTCTTGTTTTACTTTTCGTCTTATCTCCAACACAATTACCTATGTACAATAAATATGGATATATATGAAAAAATTCATCTTGGAAAGCAAAGTCCGCCTATTTAGTGGGACAAATAAAAACCAAAATTCAGCCTATATAATAGGGACGGAGGGAGTAAGATTTATTCTTCCTCATGGAGTAGAGGAATGAAGTCAGCAAAGTGAACAAGGCAAGTTATCAAATTAAAAAGAAATAAAAGAACTGCAAAGGAGTCAATTTTTTTTGGGTTTTGCAGTATTATGGATCTTGTCACGCATGCTGTGCTTTTACCTCTTCATCTGTGCTCTATGTCTAGCAGACTCTTCTTTCTACAATTGTGGAGATTCCCCACTGTGATTTACCCAACTTCTTTGCTCTACTAGCTTATATATATCCTCGGCGACTCCACAATACAGTAACAATCTTTATTGGTAATGGGTAATATTAAGGAACTACTTGAGATATTGCACTGGACAGTATAGTGGAATGATGGGCAATATAATTATCAAATGATGTTATCGCAACTGCATGGACCAAGCACCACACAGAAGACGATTCTGTGGCATATTGGAGTGGGATGATCCCGGGAAATAGGTATGTACAAGAGCGGTTGTACTCACAGATTGGGATTGGGATTTGGGAAATTCTACTCACTATGGTAGTTACTGAACTTTGGCTTTGTTCCATCTGACACAACTAGATCTGATTCGGCTCGCTTGAGTCAAGTGTTCGTCTGTTTTTGTGTTTTTTCAAACCTCTAGGTTACCATCCGACTCAGACAACACCTCTAATTGGAGAGGTTTCAGTCAGGGAGTAAAATGGCTCTGACAGTCTGACTCAATGTCCCTTGTCTCCGAGTTGCATACATTATACATGAGATGACTAAACCTTTTCTTGTTGCTAGTTACTCTAGTGTTACTTGGATCTTCTGTACATTTTGTGTGGAACAACACCCGCTCACAATATGCAACTGCGTTATTTTGAAACAAAATATATATCCAAGACTTTCTGTCATGCGATAGGGGCATCATTCTCAACGTTCATTAGCCTAGTTTTTACATTCAGCTCCTGGTTACTTGGTTAGGGGCATGTATCACGACTCTCTAAGCATAAAATAGAAGCTTAGGATTTTCTCCTTGCGTGTACAAGATATTTGTCCGTTCCAACTTAAAATAGAAGCTCATTATGCTTTTACGATATTTTTTTTTTTTTTTTTTTTTTTTTTTTATCTTAGCCTAACCAGTTACAAACTATAATAGAGATACCCAAATTATAGTTTCTTCTTTTATCATAGAGGAGAAAATGTGATAGAACAAATTAGAAACGGGACATGTAACATGTAGATAGGGACGACACTGTTTACAAGCCCTTCAGCTGGACATAAGATTAGGCATGCTTAACTTTTACTACTACTGTATCTGTTATGTCTTATTTTTATATTTTAGGTTATGAGTGACATATCACACAAAAGAGACTAGATTTAGGAGTCGTAGGACCATTTTAGGTGGAGCTGTGCTAGACACACCTAGCTTCCCACCATGAAAGCTCCCCAAGAAAAATCGGACGGTCCTTGCAACGCTTTCAGCATCGGGATTAGGGCGTGCAAATGTGGGGTCCATGTATTATGTGCCTGTCGCTTCGGGATTTCACCCGAAGTGAATGTAGAGTTTTCGTTTTAGGTGAGGGGTGTGCTTCAGCTAGCCAGTATAGTGATAGTAGAGTAGTGGCTAATGGACGTACGACAAAAAAAAATATAGCTAACCAGATAGTATCTGTTAACTTGATTAGTATACCCAGTAGTAAACCGGAAATGATTGAGCTACCGACGGGAAATCCGGATGACTATCCCGCAAGACACAAAGATTGCGGGACCCATTTTAACCTGCGGGATCCACCTTAACCTTTTACACCCTAGATGCTAGAACCGCTACTCAACTGCCGCACGATCCCATGTCGGGATGATTCGGCGGGATATTTTGTCGGTCAGTGTAGAAGTTCCGGTAGTAAACTAGGGTCAATAAGTGAACATTGTCAATTGACTAGGCCTATAAAACAAGAGGAAGATACCCTCTAACATTACTTTTTTTTTTATAAATAAACCAGGGATTAAACCTGGAAGTTACACAACATGAAGAACAAATTACATAGCCCTGACTGCAAATCACTCTCACACGGACCAAGGAACGAATCTCTAATAATCGAATCTCAGTTGACAAAATCACACACAACAGAATCCCAAAGAACCAGTAACCGTAACAGTTACACCCGCTTGTATCCGGGAAGGTTTGAATCGGTGAAATATGATCCACAACCCTTGAAGAACATTTTTTTAAAGTACTCTGAAGACTACAGCTAGAAGAAGGTTGCAATGAAACTCTATCAACTATAAAACAATGAACTCGCCGGATAACTCGTCGAAACTCATGTACCTGCCGGATAAAATCATAACCAAACTTGGAGCGGCTGTCCAACAGATGGTGACCCAAACTTAAGAACCCCATTACAGAGATGATCACAAGATCCACAAGAGAAAGTAACAGAGAAGGCCAGATAAACATAAAACTAAACCTAATAGCCAGAGGAATTGATGTTGTTGCGATTTGGTCATAGATGATTATATGCTTTGATCTTTTGTCTTCATTAGATCACAACTCATACTTGAACCAACAACAAACGTTCTCAAACAACAAACCCAAAACAGCACAGACCAAACCCTAGATAAAACATAAAAGAAAACTAATACAACAAGAAAATAAATTAAAGGGAAACAACATCTCCTAGCAGAGAAGAACAGACGCCGAAAAGCAACAGAGAAGCATGGATGCTCAGATCTTCTCCAAAGGACCGATCTGAGCAGGAAACGGCAAGGGGAAAGGGGGCTTTTGTTTAGAGAGAAAGAAAGAGAGAGGGAAAAAAGGTACAATTTCATAGCTTGTTCCCAAGGTCAGATTGGGATTGAACAAAGGTACAATTTTATTAAAGTACTGATAATCAAATAAATTTAACAAGCCTCCTAGATCATCTCCTTTCTATGTGTTCCAGAGATTATAGATGTTACAATACGTTGATGTATGTGATGCCCACAAAAAATTTAGTCTATCACATAAAATAAGTTATGAAATCTTAAAGTTTACAATAGACGGATAGTTTCTTTCGAAATCATTGCTAATATAGTATCTCAATTTTCTTGCTTCAATATACATTCCTTTGAGTAGCAGCAAAGTAAACATCGAATCACTATGGAAAGATACTTCATGGCCAGCCAAGGGTTGACTAACCCTGGCTCTAGCCCCCCCTAAAATCTCCAAAACCATAAAAAAAAACCTTGATTTTGTAATATATTTTAGATTTAGTCCCCCTAATTTTGAAATTTAGCCCACTAATGTATACATAATTTTTTTTAGTGCCCCTCTTTTTCAAAGTCTGGCTCCGCCACTGATTTTGTTCCCACTCATAAAGCAATTTCCGCACCTTTTTTCTCTAAATCTTCTCTGCTGGTGCAATTGCAAGTAGTTCCTCTAGTTTCAATGGTGTATCCTGCAAAGTCAGTTAAAGTTAAGCCTATACCAGAAGAAGAGATATGTTCCATCGTGGTCAGGGCAATATTTATGGTGTAACACATTTTTGTTTTCAATATCCTGTTTTCCAAAGTGTGTATCTCAAGACAGTCATCATACATTGGATTATAGTACAAAGTTTGAAAAATAATGTAGGTTGAATCATTAATGGTAGCAACACTATTGGTGTATTTAACTATAGTGTTAACTGTAGCTACACTATTTTCCTTTCTAAGAACCCAATTACATTTGGCCTTCCAGATGTGCCAGGTTATAATACTACAGAACTCAGGTCACTGCATTATATATCCATTTATGTTAGTGTTAGAGAACCACGAATTAATCCATTCATGAAAATTATTATTGTTTTCCACCACATAATCCATACTAAAATTTAAATGCATCCATACCTGTTTTACAAAGTTGCAAGACATGAATAAATAAGTTAGAGATTCGTCACCACTATTACAAAGGGTACATCTAGTATCTATATAAGCTAAGACTGTAGCAACCCTCAAACTATTTGGCAGAATAACCTATGCCGCTTTCCAAAGAAAGGTTTTAACTGATGGAGAAACTTTCAACTTCCAAATAAGGTTCCAGTTGCAATTATCAGTTTCGGAATCATTAATTTTGCTATACAAAGATGTAACCGAGAAATTTCCTTTTATGTTCAGAGACCATTTTATTGTGTCTTCTACATCACTTATTGGTATGCTTATTTTTAGGATTTGGTTGATCGTATTTTGGTCAAACAGCTTCTCAGTTTTGTAATATTCCATGTTCTACTTTCAATTATAAGATGACTGACCAAAGTTATGTTTTATGCTCCCCGGTACGGTTTTTGAATTGGAGGTCTGATTTCTAGAATCCAGTAATCAGTCCATACATTAATCATATTTCCTCTTCCTATATATTTTCCATATACTATGATTATGGATTTGTTCAACACCAGCTAGTATACCCTTCCAAACCCAACCGTCTCTCTCATTAGGCTTTGGTTTCATATGTAAAATATCTGTGTTTGGGAAATACTTAGATTTTAAAATTTTAGCACTTAGAGAATCAGGGTTCTCTTTTGATCTCCATCCCATTTTTGCCAACATGGCAAGATTGAAATTTTCAATGTTTTGGAAACCTAAACCCCCTTCACATAAAGGTTTACAAAAGGATTGACAGGCTTTCAAACAGACCCCCTTTTTTCCTCGGTCATTTTTACCATCTACATTTTCCCCACCAATAGTTTCTTTGAAGTTTTGTTAGGTTCTTACAGATTTTCTTTGGGATTCTAAAGCAATTCATTTGATACACACTCAAAGAAGACGTAACATTTTTTATCATAACTATTTTTCCCGCTGTGGTTGAGTGTTTAACATTCCAACCGACAAGCCTACTTGTCATTTTCTCAACAACAGGTTTAAAACTCTTAATCTTGGATTTGTTAGTGAATAAAGGTGCTCTTAAGTACCTATCATCCAAAGGAATATCCTTGACCCCATAATTTGTTTAACAACATTTTTTCCATCTGGATTAGTTCTTGGGCTAAAGAAGACTCCCGATTTATTTAGATTGATTAATTTCCCTGAAGCTTCTCCAAACTCGGTAAAAAGATTAACTAAGTTGATACTAGAATTGGTGTTTGCCTCACAAAAAAATTGGAAGTCATCGGCAAACAAAAGATGGCTCACAGAATGAGCGTTTTTACAGATTTTTATCCCTTTAATTAAGCCCTGATTTTCAGCATTTACAATAGTTCTCGATAAAGCTTCAATACAAAACAAAAAAAAGATAGGGAGAAATTGGATATCCCTGTCTTAATCCCCTAGAAGGTTTAAAGAATGACTTTGGAGAGCCATTTAGAAGAATTGATAAAAAGGTCGTAGAGATACACTGAAAAACGAAGTTACACCAATATTTAGAAAAACCCATTTTTGTCATTATGGCAATAAGAAATTTCCATTCGACTTTATCGAATGCTTTGGACATGTCGATTTTAAGACCATTAGCCCATTTTCCCCATCTTTTCTTCTCATAATATGAATTAGTTCATGCGCTATAGTTATATTATCTGATAATTGTCTTCCTGGTACGAATGCTAATTGGTAAGGCGAAATGATCCTACTTAGCATTCCTTTCATTCTATTAGCCATAAGTCTTGAGATTATTTTATATATTGTATTACCTAAAGCAATAGGTCTGAATTATGTCGGAGTTATTGGATTTATAGTTTTAGGTATAAGGGAGATGAAAGTGACATTTATTTCTTTTAGTAGCTGGCCAGTTTTAAAAACGATTGAATCATTTGGGTGAGATCATTTCCAATAATCTCCCAATTCTGCTGGAAGAAAATAGGGGGAAAACCATCTGGTCCCGGATTTTGTTTGGTTCCATACTAAACAGAGTTTTCCTTATCTCCCTTATGTCAGGAATTTCATTTAACAGCTTATTATCACTTTCAATGATACATTTGGGAATCAAATTATACTCTTTGCCAATTAACAGCTTATTATCCCTTATCTCCCTTATGTCAGGAATTTCATTTAACAGCTTATACTTTTTATTTCATTGCAGTGTGTCTTTTCAAAATGGGCCACTAGTTTGCAGTTTCTACAGTGCGATTTCAGCACCACTATCAAGCTTCTTTCCATCATTCCTTGTATCCGGGACCGGATGTTCCCTTGTACTGCCAACAATGTTCAAGGGAATCTAAAGCTAAAGCCTAAAAGGTGGAATGTTAAGAGATTGTCCTTGCCAAGACTGCCCACATGAATTTCAATTATTCGCATTATATACAATACAGATGATGACACAAACTAATACTAGTCGTTTGCAGTCTCGTGTGCATCGTGACATATCCTCCTATCCATCGAAACCAAGAACCTTAAAGAATAAGGGGAAACAAAACTGTTCCCAGGGACACCTCTTAATATTAGATATTTCATAAAATTGGTCAATTAGCCCAATAAAGATTATTCTTTGGTGAAAAAGACATGCAAAATTTGATATTGTTTAAATGGACGAGAATATAAAAATAGCCAGGATGTAAACAATTTCATCCTACCAATTTTAAAATATTTTTCTTATTTTTACCAGTTTCATCATTGCTATTTTTTAAGTTTAAGCCAGGATGTATCCAGATTCATTCTTGCTATTTTTTTGGTGTCCATTTCACTCATAATAATTTTTTCTCGTCTATTAGAATTATGTTTTAAAAATATTTGGACAATTGACCCAATTTCCGATTAAATTTTTATATAGTTTTTTTTTGTTTGTTGTTTTTAGTGTCAAATTTTAATACAGGATAACTCGGAAAATACTTATAGAAATGTAGAAAACCTTGATCTGTTTAGGGATTGACTGAAAATGATCCTAAACTTTCAACTTAGACTGATGGGATATTTTTTTCCCAAATTTCATATGATTACTACATTAGTAATCTATAATTTTTTTGGTTTTGCAGCATACTATTATGGATTCTGTCACGCATGCTCTGCTTTAACCTCTTCTTCCTCTGCTTTATGACTGCCACACTCTTCTTTATGACTACAATTGTAGAGATAGCCCACTGTGATCACTGATCTATATTCGCTTGGGAGTTACTGTTACAAAAACTGTAACAGCTAGCGTTTATGCAAAGAAAAGATCACCAGGTAAATATCCTAGTTTGATTGGAGGCCATAAAATCCAATTGGGGGCCATGACATTTTATTTGTACCCCAGAATTTTCAGGGACGTATTCATCGGATTATGAAAATACTGTTTTACCCTTGATTATTTTTTTCTTTTTTCCAGATAACGTCCCTAATTAACGACCCTTCAAAGACAATAATGACTTTAAGGGTCGTCATATACATAATAAATACAATCACGACCCTTCCAAATGGTCGTCAGGGAATTGATCTTAATACGACGACTCCAAACTGTCGTACATTTTCGTCATTAATGACTCTTCGAAGAAGATAACGACTCTTTTATAAGAAATAATGAATGTTTAGAGTGTCACTAAAACGGTCGAAACATTAACGACCGTTTACAACAGTCTACTAACGACTCTTTTATAAAATGTAACAACTGTTCAGAATCGTCACCGAAACAGTCTAAACATTAACGACTGTTTAGAGTCGTTAATGAACCACTTCAATACCATGACGATTTTTCATACGGATCTGGGCAAAAAAAAAAAAAAAGACTATCCATGATCTCAGCGATTTTTCATACACATGGATAAATAAAAAATTTGTAAAAAAAAGTTAATCTCAAATTTAGTAAGGTTATCACTAATTATTTAAAATTAATACTACTCACTTAGGGCATTTTAGCCATTTAGAAAATATTTTTCTAAGGGTGACCCAAATTAGGATTGGGTGGCCTTTTTTGTCCACTAGTACAAGGCCCCCAATTAAAAGTTTTGGCCCCCAATCAAACTTAGGGTAAATATCAGTCATATTACGTTACAAAGTTAATAGACAATGACATTATCAAATTCTGATTGTCATTCACCCGGCTTCTTTCCTCTACCTCCCCCATAGCCTCGGTTACTCCATAATACTAACACTCTTTATTGGTAATGGGTAACAGTAATTGAGATATTAGACTACATTGTAGTGGAATGATGGGCAGTATACTTATCAAATGATGTTATTAGTCCAACTGCATGAACCAAGCACCAACAAAAGGATAACGATCTGTGGTCGTGCGTGGTGGAATGATCCCGGGAAATAAGCATGTACTTTGTGGGGAACAGGGGGCACATGTTTTCGCATTGCACGAGAGATTCGAGGACTTGGAAAATTACGGCATCAGCATAAAACTTGGAGTGAATGTCATTCACCCAGCTTCTACTACCTCTACCCATGGCCTCGATTACTCCATAATAATACTAACAATCCTTATTGGTAATGTGTAACAGTAATTATAATTAACTAATATTGAGATATTACACCACATTTTAGTGGAATGATTGGGCGATATAATTATCAAATGATGTTATTTGCGTGGTGGAGAGTGGAGTGGAATGATCCAGGGAAATAAGTATGTACTTTGTGGAGAACAGGGAGCACATGTTTTCGCGTTGCAAGAGATCGAGATTCGAGGACTTAGAAAATTACTGCATCACCATAAAACTTGGAATGGTCTTTTTTGTGCTCGATTAAAAAACTTGGAATGATTTTGGAAGATAAACACTCATGATAGTTCAAGGAAACTGTAAAGTCGGTAGGAAATGGCCCTCTGTGATTTGCTAGACAATATATTAAGCAGTGGCGGAGCCAGGAAATTGGAAAAGGGGTTAATTTTTTTATGCCAAACAATGAGTTTGTTGCGGCCGGCGGCAGCAAATTTTTTTCTAGCCAATTTAACACCTAGGCAACAAAATCTTTCCTCTTTTAGGCCCCTGATGACTAGTTAGTAAACATTTTAACTTGTAAGCACCAAATAGACAATTAACGATATGAAATACCAAATACTTCTCTTTTTTTTTAGATGCAAAAATTGATTTTGTTGATAGGATTAAGATGTTACATAATTATCTTTATCAACCCACTATTTTATATCATGTGGAAGAGCAGACTGAAAGAGAAATGTGACTTAGATGTTCTAGCTTTCTTGGCTAGTTTATCTACAACACCATTTGCTTCTATTAACAGAAATACATCTCCAATCCTCTAATCTACCAAGCAAATGCTTAATGTCTAAAATAAAATGTTGGTTCATCCAATGAACATATGAAGTTTTCTCATTGATTGACTTAATAACTACCTCACTATCACTCTCAAAAATAACTTTAGTGAAATTCTTCATATCTGCCTAAATAACAGCTGCTAGCATAGCTCTGCATTCTAGCTCCTCCACTTCAATTCCCTGTTTCATTCCTCCATCAAAGTATTCCCCTTGCACTCCAAAACATGCACCTGCAAAATACCTTACAATTAGACCAATTCCACCTTGAGAGTTAAGCTGTTTAAAAGAAGCATCTAAGTTGATTTTTAAGAAACCAGACTCAGGAGGCTTCCATCTATGTACTTGCAATTGAGCATTACTAATACTTGAATTATTAACGTTCAAAACAGTAAAATTATTAATCCCTGCAACTGAAATGTCCCTGTTAGGTTCCTTATTCTTGAAAATTTTAGTACATCTGTCCTTCCAAATAGTCCAGGCAGTTGCCATGAGGTTTTTTTTATGTCATCTCTAGTAATGCCAGACCCAAAAACTAAGTTTGCACTAACTGAGAACCAAGAAAGAACCCAATTTCTAATAGAGCCATGCTGAGCTAAGATTGTAGTCACATTAATATTAACTGCTAACCAAATATATCTAACATAAGGTCTAGAAAAAGATGGTCACAAGATTCAACAACATGATTACATAAACTACAGTGAACCTCAATGCCATTTTTGTATCTAGAAAGCTTGTCCCTAGTTGGGATTATATCTCTGATACATTTCCAAGTGAAAAGTATAACCTTATGTGGAAGTTTAACTTTCCAGAGTGTTTTCCAAACCTGAGCTGGGACTGTAATGGAACCTGCAGAAAAGTTAGTTCTTTTGGAGAGCACGTTATAAACACTTCTGACAGTGAATTGACCTTTCTTATCTGGTAACCAAATTAGTGTATCCTTACCAGTCGCAGGTACATTCATTGCAAGGATTTTATTAGCACAATCATCATTAAAAGATAATGAACTAAGTGAGCATTCCAGGACCTAGTATTCTCAAGAAAAAGATCAGAAACACACGAGTAAGAAACAGTATTGACCAAACCTTCAGCTTGTAAAGGAGGATGATCAAGACCAATCACCCAGCAATCAAGCCAAATTTTTGTTTTAGTACCACACCTAATAGCCCAAAAGTTGTTTTCCTTTATAATTTCAATACACCTATATATTCCCCTCCAAATCCAAGAACAACTCTCATTAAGCTTTTTCCAAATGGAGAATGTTGCAATCCTTAAAATACTTAGCACTTAATATTTGCACCCACAATTCCTCATTTTCAGTAACAATTTTCCAAACAAGTTTACATATGAGAGCAGTGTTAAAGGTTTCAAGATATCTAAATCCTAACCCTCTCATCTTCTTAGACTTATTTATACTATCCCAACCTACAAATTTAATGCCTTTACCTGTCTTATGTCCCCACCAAAAATTCAGTTGAATAGAATCAAGCTTATTAAGCAAAGTTGTAGGAATTTTGAAACAAGACATTTGATAAGTGGGTAAGGAATTCAAGACAAATTTAATCAAGGTAGACCTACAAGCTTGGTTAAGAGTGATACTCACATAATTCTTAAACCTAGCTTCAAAAGATTGCACAATGGGATCAAAGGATTTTATCTTAGAATTTCCTAGCAACAAAGAAGCACCCAAATATTTCTCAGAATCTGTGACAATAGACATGTTAAGAGTTGTAGCAATATAATCACAAAGATTCGTGGCTAAGGTTATGACCCAAATACACACATGACTTATCAAAGTTAAGCATTTGACCAGAAAAATTACCAAATTTCTACAAAATCCTTAGAATATCATTAACTTGCTGCATATCAGCTTGACCAAAGATAAGAATGTCATCTGCAAAAAGCAAATGGGAAATGGGAGGAGCTTTCCTAGACACTTTAATTCCAGTAATAGTTTTATTAGACTCAGTTATTAACAAAGACCTAGACAGGAATTCCATAGCAAAAATAAAGAGGTAAGGAGATAAGGGATCTCTTTCCTTATACCTCTTGTTGGATCAAATAGTTTACAAGGAGAACCATTCAATAAAACACTAATACTGGTAGTACTCACACATTGCATGATAAGATTACAAAAATCAGCATTAAAGCCAAATTTCAATAATACACCATTAAGAAAAGTCCATTCAAGTCTGTCAAAAGCTTTTGACAAATCCAATTTAAGAGCCATAGTTCCAGAGTAACCTTCCTTATGCTTCATAGAATGGATCATTTCATGAGCAATAATAATATTTTCATGAACTTCCCTTCCTGGAACAAAAGCAACTTGATAAGGTGAAATCAGTTTTTTAAATAAAGGTTATATTTTATTTGCTAAGATTTTAGAAATAACCTTATAAGAAACATTGCACAAACTATGGGTCTAAACTCAGAAGGTAATTTAGGTCTTTTACACTTAGGAATAAGAGAAATATAAGTCTTATGTAAACTCCTAGGCATGTGACCACTTTGAAAAAACCTTTTCACAACCTCAATAATATCCTTACCAACTAGCTGCCATTGAGTTTGGTAAAATCCAGCTTGAAACCCATCAGGACTAGGAGAGCTCCAAGCAGGCATGCTCTTAACAACATTCTCAATATCAATATCAGTAGGAATGACATTTAAAACATCATTTTCAGTCTCAGTAATGATACTAGGGATTAGTATGCATTTGAAGTGCTAGCAACTTTACTAAAATCAATAGTGAGTAAATTACCAATATCATTTCTATCCCTTAACCAATTGCCATTAGAATCACAAAGCACATTAATAGGATTAGTATGCATTCTTTTATTAACCATAGTATGAAAAAATCTAGTGTTACTATCTAAATCAAAGCCAGTTTTATCTCTAGACTTTTCCTTATAAAATTCAGATTGAATCTTATACCATTTTTCTAACTAATTGGTTATAAACTTAACTCTATCAGGTTGGGTATCAGAATAGGGTTCATTTTGAGCATTTTCTAGATCATCCTGAATTTTTTTAACATTTTTGTGGATATCACCAAATTCCATCTTATTCCACTGAGACAAAGTTATTCTAGCACTATGTTGCTTTTGCTTGAGTTGATAAGTAGGACTACCTTGAATTTCTAAATTCCAAGAAATCTCAAGTTGTTCTTTAAAACCATTATGGCCAATCCAAGTTTTCTGAAAAACTTAAATGGCCTCCAAAGGTGTTTAGGAATGGGATCAGTTATAAGCAAAACAGGGCAGTGGTCTGAAGCAATGAAATTTAAATGAAGTAATTTAGCAGAAGAAAAATTAAGACCCCAATCATTATTACAAAGAGCCATATCCAATCTAGCTTTTCTACTCCCAGTTCCATAAGAGTTACTAGTCCAAGTATAGTCTCTCCCTTCATACCCAATATCAATTAAACCTGCATCATTAACTTTAGTTTGCACCCATTTATCAAAGGTATTATTGTTCCTATTTAAATGGAAATTTAAATCCCCTACCACTAACCAAGGTTGTTGAACATCAGAACTAAATTCAACTAAAAAATTCCATTGAGCCTTCTTGGGCTCAATATAAGTAGAACCATACATGAAAGTAACTAGGGCTTTGGGTTTACTAGTATCTAGCTGAATAACTACATGAACCATATTGTTTACACAACCTATAATTTCAACATCTATACCATCCTTCCACATAAGAATTAATCCACCAGTTATACCAACTCTATCAATGCAAGCAAAATTGTGATAGTGAACTGACTGAGCTATTGAGATCATTCTACTTTCATCATTCTTAGTTTCACAAAGAAAAATAAAATCAGGATTTTGTGTTTTAACCAAATTTTGAAATTGTTGTTTAGTAAAAATATTAGCAATACCTTGCACATTCCAAGAAATGGTCTTCATTTTAAAATGTAAAAAACAGAAATCAACTAAAAAATTGAAAGAAAAATGTGTTACCTTAGCTCCAACAGTGCTTTCAGTTTGCAAATCCCTTGTTGTGATTATGTCAGTTTTCTGTGATTCCACATTGTTTCCAGCAATAACTTCATGTTCCAAAACATGAATAATTGGAATTTCACTTCTCTGCCTCTTTCCAAGTCTTTCCTCCACAAAATCAGAGTCCTTATCTTCTCTAGTCATGAAAGTAGAGCCTATTACATAACCATCTTTTGGTGGTATAAATACTTTCCCCTTAATGTTCTTCTTTTGAACAGCTTCAGGAACTTGGTCTCCACCCCTAGCAATCTCAATCTTCTTCCTTGCACCCATTTTTATTTATCCAAAATAGTGAAGCTTAGCATGAGCCTTAGCTAACTAATCAGAAAGCTTGCTTTACATGCTTCTTTGGTGTGATTTAGGATATAGCAACTTGGACATATCTTGTGTGGCTGCTTCTCATAAAAGAATTTAATCCATCGAGTTGATCCAGCATTAGTTTTTGATATCACACCTCTTCTCAAAGGGTAGTTATTATCAACTTGAACACAAATCTTTACAGGTTCACCCTCAACAGGAACACCATCTTCTGGTACAATTGATAAGACCTCACCCATAATTTTTCCAATCTTTGTTAGTGCTTTGACATTTATGTGCTCTGGAAGAATATTTTTGACTTGAATCCAGAAATATTGTTTGCTCCAATCAAGTTCCTGATAAATCACCTTAGAGTTATAAAGCCTCAGATTAATAAGAAATCCATTCATACTCCAGGGACGAGAATCAAAAACTTTCTTCATAGTATCTTTATCCTTGAACCGAAACTTGATGATATTATCTTCTAATTAAAAAACCTTAATCTCACCTTCAGGAATGAAATTCCATGTGAACCAATGCTTTTCTCAATTGTTTTAATACCCATTTTTCCTTGATTTATGATTTTTCCTATGAGACCGATTTTCTTCCTCAGTATCCTGTTGTTCTTCAACATCATCCGATTGATGATAAATAACTTCTTCAACATCACCCAAGTCCAGAGGCAGCTTGCATAAACTTATTGGCTAAATCAGAAATTGATTCCTCACCCCCCTCAGCTATATTTGAGTAATGATTTTCTCTGCAATTATTCAGCCATATTTGAGTAATGATTTAATTTCTCTGCAATTATTCTTAGTATTCTCAATATTGATAACAATGTTTTGATTTGGTCTTATGAAGAAGATAAAACATAGAAAAATATGGGATTGATTTGATTTTTGGAATATATTCATCCGAAAATCTTGTAATTGAGAGATTATTATTGACTGGTTATTCTCAGTGAATAGAGAATGTAGTTTAGGAAAGTTAACAGAATAGAAGTGACTTCCTCCGATAATTACGAGAAGAATTATCGGATTGATTTTGTAACGACTTTTTTGAAATTCGAATTTCCTTTGAACTCGGTATCCTACAAACCACTGAATCATTGCTATGACTCAGCAGAGAAGTTTTCCTAGAAGAACGAAATTGACAAACTGTGGAATCACAATAGCTTCAAAAAGCATCTTAACAACTTTTGCAAACGCCTGAATCACACCAGCAAACATGGTAAACACCAAATGGGATATCACAAACTGTAAACACATCAAGGAGATAGCAACTCATAGTTTAAATAGAACAAAATCTAAAATCGAAACAAAGTTATTCTAGTAAGAAAAACAAAAGACAGATTAATTCATGGAAACAAATTAGTGTTGAATAATCCTAGAGTGAAAAGAGTAATAGAAATGAGATTTAATACATGAAATCAGATTGAAAATGAGAAAGATTACAGAAAAAGATGAAACTGAGTTAACTCAGTAAAATCTCCCGATTTGCAGAGCTTCACCCTGAGAGTTTAAAACTCTTCAAACTAGTTAAACACGTAGTTGGGCTAGAACGCTGGGCTTGGACAGCTGGGCACTTGGTCTCTTGACAGACTTGGTGGACTAAATTGATTGAGGTGGTGGACTAAATTGGTTTGGCAGGTGGACTAAATACAATTTTTTTCAAAACTAAAGGGTAACTTACGTATTTGTGATGATTTTATCAGAAAAGAAGGGGCAGTGGGGGGAGGGGGCTACAGCCAGGGTTAGCTCCCCTTTGCTTCCGCCCATGATATTAAGCTCGGAATGACACTGTGTTTAATGAGGTGCTAATCGGCTAATGATAGAGCAGTACATATACACATGATTATACTAATCACAAATTGGGATTTGGGACAATGTACTCCACACTATCTTATTATGGAAGGTGTACAAGAGTGAGCAAGTACCTTCGGCTATTTAGTACTTTAAACTTTCGATTCATCCGTTAATCTGACTCAATATCTGGATCTGATTGGTTCCGAATTAACTCTCAAACCACCTGAATCTGATTTTGTGTTTTGTAACCCCTAAATTGCCATCTGACTCAGGCCACACCCATGACTCAGATAGCTATTAGCCTCTCCGCGGAAACATTCAATTCAACAACTTTAGTGCCGAGGACTCTCCTACACGGCTACACCACCAACAATCTCGAGAAACCTTTTTCTCTTTTCCAGTGAGTCCGGGTTAGTAACCCCAAAACAAGAGCACTAGCATTTTCGTGAGAATTTACTGGCATAAAACATTTTTGAAGTTGGGAGTGCTAGCATGATAACTTGCACCACCACGAGCCATGTACCACAGTTTTTTTTTCAAAGACCAAAGACGAAGGCCTGTTTCCAGTAACAAGTACCGGGTTGGGTAGGAGAACACGTTAACTCCCGAAATTTGGACATAATTTTTACGCTGGCCTAACCAAGCCTCGCACAACCCGTAAGCAAGGCTTTTGATGCATTCTAGGTTGACCAAAAGGCAACCAACCAACCAAAACACTTTTCCTCGAACCCCAAACAATAAAAAAGAACAACAACGCCGACAATACGTGATGATAATGATAGCACAGTAGTGACCAATACAGAAAAATAATCTAGCCAACCACCCAGTATCCGTTGTATACCGAGTAGTCAACTAGGGTCGATTAGTGAATATTGTCAATTGACTAGGCCGATAAAAATAATCTAGCCAACCACCCTCTATTATTCTCCGGGTCTTGTTAACTTGTATACCCGTATACATGTTAAGGTTCACCAAAACAACAAATTCTTGCATTGGAAACAAGATTTGTTTGCTTTATTGCATTGAAAACAACAATTCTTTGCATTCGGAACAAAAATTGTTGTTTTTAGTGCAAGAAAAAACCAATTTCTAGTAGAATAAGACAAAAAAACACAATTTCAAAGAAATAAAATAATTCTTTATTAAGCCTTAACATGTATATGGGTATACAAGTTAACAAAAGCTCTTGCAAAATTTTTCCCTTGATACCACCCCGATCAATGTAGCATTACTGCTATAAGAATTGAAGATATTGAAAGATGTCGGCCTCAATATGGTTTTCCAAGGAGGGCTGTGGAATAAAAAATGGTTTTTCAAGGAGGTCTCCAACTTAATACAGCACAATGACAAATGACAATGACAAATTTCAATTATTTTTCTATATAAATCCAATTTAAAGCAGGAATTTGAATTAAAGGATTTTAAGCTTTAAGTTTAACTGGTGGATCCTTTGGATATGAATTCCAAGTTTCCAACATTCTTCATGCACGTTTTCATACCTAGGATGCCAAATAGTATATTGTTGGATTGTAAATGCCTCATAGGTGAAATGTCATTGTCTGAACGATGCACCATTGATGCCCAACTAACTCGTTAATGCATCTTAGGTTGACTCAAAAGAGAAGAATGCCATGAATAACAAGATAAGAGTTAAGTATGGATATAAAGGCATAAGCATTTAAGTATATATTCTGACGATGTCCGATTAAAGACTCTTTTACTGCAGTGATTCTGTAGGAAACAATGAAGAAATAATGAAATCGGATCTCAAACAGCTGAGTCGCGGACTAGGTCGCTATCTTTAAGGTATTTCGCGACTCTGCCTCTTGATTGTGCTAGCGGTCAAAAAAATTGTCGAACACCTATGGGATAAAGCAGTGATTCACTCCCTTGTTCGATTTCTGCACTTTTAGAAATCGAACCAACTATCACTCTTTCTAACACTTGCTCGTAATCGCCTAGTAAAATTGGATACTTTCTCTTTTCGAAAAACCACCTTATAAAGGCTTAAGAGAATCAATTAAGTTTTAATGGAAATTAATTCTGATTAATTACCCAAAATTAATCTTCCGTAACAGTCATAAAACGGTCAGAATATAATGCCAAAATTAATGAAAATTAATTACAGAATAATTTCTTAAAACGTTTTTTTTTTTTTTTTGAAAACCAAAAGTCAAATTTGCAAAAAATTATTTTTCAAATCACCAGACCTCCAAGGCCCCAAGGCCCCGCTCTCCCGGACTTTTGATAAATAATATAGATATATATAATATACCTACACAAATGTATGGGGTGAGACTTGAACCCAAGTCTATAGTGTGAGCCCAAAATAATGCCACCACACTATTTCTCTAAGTGTGATATAATATTACAAAACTATATTTTTAAATATATATATATCTCCCAACAATCCCCACTTATATTTTAAAAACATTGAGCAAGTGTTGTATAGTTGTGCATCTCGCAAAGGTGCCTTTCGACTTGAACCTCGCATAGTGTTAAATTTTCTAAGTACCAGGTGACTAGAGTGACTTGCGTCTTGAACTCTAACTAATATTAGATTATTTAACACACACAACTATATCTAGAGTAAAGTCCTTAAGTTCGCACATTAAGGCCATGTGCTTATCCCTTTTTTAACAAATGATCTAGAGAAATGCCCAATTTCTCATAGAAGGCGGCCACACCTTCACATTCGTATAGGTGAGTCTATCAAGAATACTCCTGTATCCCACTCTAACTTAAGAGCTATAGACATCATTAAGAGTTAAATACTCAACCCGTTTCCCACTTCGGGATATCATGCTATGGGAATGCATGACTCTATCATATCATTTGTAACTTCGTCTAGTCCCTTTGAACCTATCTAGGTTGGGTATCCATTACAAATGACTCAACTTCTCACAGGCCTAAGTCCCATACTTCTAGAAAATTTCCATACCTTTTCTCTAGCTAACCTTTTCGTCAAAGTGTCACTTATATTTCCTTCGAGATCTTACATGATCTATTCTTACAACACCGAGTTGTGAGAAATTCTCTAATCGTGTCGTGCTTTCGACGTATATGTCGATTCTTATTGTTATTATAACAATTATCTACTACTCCGATAGCCACGATACTATCGCAAAGATCAAAGTGGTCGGGTATTGGTTTTTCCCATACTTGGAATGTCTGACAACGTACATTTCGGCCATCCCGCCTCTTCACTAGTCGCTAGCTTCTATCGCTATCAATTCGGCCTCCATCGTAGATTGGGCTATAATTGTCTGTTTCTTTGATCTCCAAGATACGAGCGCCCCGGCAATAGTAAAAACATATCCATTGGTGGACTTGGAATCATCCGAAAGAATATTCCAATTAGCATCGCTAAATCCTTCAAGGACCGCGGGATACCTTTGATAGTGTAATCCTAGGTTTGTGGTTCTTTTGAATACCGCATAACCCTCTCAACAAAGATCCCAGAGTGTTTCAAACTAGGATTACTAGTAAACCTGCACAGAACTCCCATCGCATACGCAATGTCCGGGTCTAGTACAATCACCGCATAACGCAGATCGCCTATTATACTAGCATATTCGTATTGTCTAACACTTTCTCCGTTGTTCCTTAACAATTTCACGGTAGGATCAAAAGGAGTACAAACGGGTTTATAATCAAAATATTCATACTTCTTTAGGATTTTTTCAATGTAGTGAGATTGATCCAAACAAATACCACTATTAGTTCTAGTTATTTTGATTCCCAAGATTACACTAGCTTCACCCAAATCTTTCATGTCAAAATTCGAACTAAGCATGCTTTTAGTTTCATTGACAACGAGATAAACCTGAACCAAATATTAGCAAATCATCCACATACAAGCAAACAATCACACATACATCATTCTCGGTTTATAGTAGATGCATTTGTCACCCTCATTTATTCGAAGTTACTTGAAATCATTAAATTATCAAATTTCTCATGCCATTGTTTAGGAGCTTGTTTCAAACCATAAAGAGATTTTTCTAGCTTACATACTTTATGTTCTTGTCCAGAATTACAAAACCTTCAAAGTTGTTCCATGTAAATTTCTTCTTCTAGTTCACCATTCAAAAAGCGGTTTAACATCCATTTGATGAATAACAAGATTATGAGTAAAGAAGCAATGAAAATCAAAACACGTATAGATGTTAATCTAGTAACGGGAGAATAAGTATCAAAAAGTCTACGTTCTCTCGCCGCCTATAACCTTTGGCAACCAGTCTAGCCTTATGCTTATCTATTGTTCCATCGGGTTTGAGTTTCCTTTTCAAGACCCATTTACAACCTATTGGCTTACAACCGGAGGTAAATCTACATAACTCCAAGTTCCATTAGACATGTGAGAATCCCATTCATTATCTACAACTTCTTGCCGAAACTAGACTCGAGAACTAAACGCCTCTTGTAAATTAGAAGGTTCTTCTTCTATAGCGTAAAATTCAAAATCGGATTTTTATCTTTTGTCTCGAGTCCTAGCTCTTTTACTGCATCTAGGTTCAAATTCAGTGATCCTAGTTTCACCACTTCTAGGTTCTTCTAATCTAGACTCAGAATCAACACTAGGTAAAGTGCTAGGTGTTGAACCCCCACTATTACCCCCACTAATTCTAGATTTAAAAGGAAATCTATCTTCAAAGAAGTCAACATCAACGAGATTCAATAATAACCTTATTATTAATATCAAAGAACCTATAAGGTTTACCATGTTTTGAGCATAACCAATAAAAACACATTCATAAGCTCTACTTTCTAACTTATGTCTTTTAGGATCAGGTTTCCTAACAAAAGCCAAACAGCCCCAAACTCTAAAATAAGATACATTAGGTTTTCTATTTCTCCAAAGTTCATAAGGAGATATCATGGTTTTATTATTGGGAATGCGATTCAAAACATGGCAAACAGTCAACAAACATTCACCCCACCAATGAGAAGCATCATCGTAACTAAGCAAACAAGCAACAAATCAATTCGGTAAGAGTACGGTTCTTTCTTTCGGCTTTACTGTTCATTTGAGGATTATATGGAGCAGCTTCTTTCATGTATTATGCCATTAGTTTGATAAATTTCAAAAAGGAGCAGAATCATATTCGGTGCCTCTATCACTACTGAAACCTCTTAATTTTTCTACCAAATTAATTTTCAATTTCAAAGAATAAAAATTTTAAACTTTTCAATAGCTTCATTCTTATGGCTCAAAGAAATAAACATACGTATAATTAGAACAATCATCAATGAACGTCATAATATATCTCTTGCCATTTCTAGTTAGGATACCTTCATATTCGGATAAATCGAATGTATTAAATCTAGAGGTTTGGATTCTCTTACGACGTATTTATGTGAGGTCTTGGTTATTTTTGCTTGACTACATGTACTCACATTTTCAAATTCATTTTCGAAAAAATTCGGGAGAACACCTAACTTGCTCATGTTATTTACTAACTTTTTACCCACATGACAAAGCCTACCATGCCAAACATTAAAATTGCAAACCATATAAGCGAAGAATCAATTTTATTCATAGCATCAACATTAAGCTTAAACATTCCATCAAGTAGCATAACCCTTTCCTACAAAATTCTTATTCTTAGTTATAGTGTAAACATCGGACCCAATAGTTTGATACAACCCAGCCTTGTTGAGAAGATAGCCTTTAAACAAGATTCTTTCTCATTTCCTCGAGTGTGAAGGACATCTTTCAAAGATAAGTGTCTTCCCAAGTAAACTTCAACTCCCTGCATGCAGAACCTTTCACCACAAAGCTGTGAGAGTCTCCCAACAACACTTTCTTATCCTTTGTTTCAAGATAAGTCTTAAACATGGACTCCGTCAAAACAACAATGACGCAAGCACCACCGTCTATCCACCACCCATCGGATCCACCAACCATGAAGAACTCGGATCGAGACCATGGCAATTATAACGTCACCCACGATTAGCTTGTGCGTTATTCTTTTCCTTGTTAAACCTTGCAATTCCTAGCCATGTGGTTTGGTTTACCACAGGTATAACAAAGAAACTCGTAATTGGAATTCGTCCATTTTTCGAAGGGTGTTGGTTCTTGTTTTGATTAGGCCTTCCTCCTTTCTTTTGGTTCGGGTTAGGTTTCATATCCCTTTTTTTAGGTTTCAAACTCGGATGAGTCTTATTGTTAGAAACAATGAGAATCTCTTCCTTCTTATCTTGTTTCCGAGCTTCTTCCTCAACCCTGAGCTTAACAATCAAACTTTCAAGAGAAAATTCTTTAGTCTTGTGACGCAAAGTATTACGAAAATCTTTCCAGCTAGGTGGTAACTTGTCAATCATTACAGAAACTTGAAATTGTTCATCAGCTTTCATACCTTCGGCCACAATTTCGTGGTAAATTTTTTGAAGTTCATGAGCCTCGTGCAACAACCGACCTATCATCCACCATTTGGTATCTCAAATACCGGCTCACAAGATACTTCTTTGAGCCGGCTTCCTCGGTGTCGTATTTTTCCGTAATGCATCCCACACATCTTTAGCATTTCAAAAGTTGACTAATACTCATATAAATCATCGATAATGCGTTAAGAATGTAGTTTTTGCAATCAAAGTCGTCATCGATCCATTTGTCAATGGCCTTTTGTTTCTCCTCAGCTTTGAGAAACAACATCTTTGGCACCACCTAAGGAGATGGATCAAGAGTGGCAATGAAGACCATCATCACATCAACAACGGTCTTATTAGCGAGAAGTTTTATCAAAAGCAGTTCCATGGTTCCAGGATGAACACTCGACACAATCATATGCGACTTCATGAGTTTGAGATAAAAGAACATCTTCGACTTCCATCTTGAAATGCGGCCTTCAAATTTGAATGGCTTGTTGGTATCATCAACGCGCTTCCTTTCAACCTCCATAGCAAAATCAAATACCTTAAAATTGTAGGAAACAATGAAGAAATAATGAAATCGGATCTCAAGCAAACGAGTCGCGGACTAGGTCGCTATCTTTAAGGTATTTCGCGACTACGCCTCTTGATTGTGCTAGCAATCAAAAAAATTGTCGAACACCTATGGGATAAAACAATGATTTACTCTCTTGTTCGATTTCTCTTTTAGAAATCGAACCAACTATCACTCTTTCTAACACTTGCTCGGAATCGCCTAGTAAAATTGGATACTTTCTCTTTCGTAAAACCAACCTTATAAAGGCTTAAGAGAATCAATTAAGTTTTAATGGAAATTAATTCGATTAATTACCCAAAATTAATCTTCCGTAATAGATCATAAAACGATTAAATATAATGCCAAAATTAATGAAAATTAATTACAGAATAATTTCTTAAAACGTTTTTTTTTTTTTTTTTTTTTTTTTGAAAACCAAAAGTCAAATTTGCAAAAAATTATTTTTCAAATCACCAGACCTCCAAGGCCACAAGGCCCCGCTCTCCCGGACTTTTGATAAATAATATAGATATATATAATATACCTACACAAATGTATGGGGTGAGACTTGAACCCAAGTCTATAGTGTGGGAGCCCAAAATAATACCACCACACTATTTCTCTAAGTTTGATATAATATTACAAAACTATGTTTTTAAATATATATATATCTCCCAACAGATTCTTTCCGAAATGGGCCACTAGTTTCTTTCTAGTTTCTACAGTGCGATTTTAGCAGCACTAGCGAATGAATTTCCATCATTCCTTGTATCCGGGACCGGGTGTTCCCTTGCACTGCCAACAGTGTTCAAGAGAATCTAAAGCTAATAAGTGGAGGAATATTAGACAAATGAGCTGGGAAAAGACACTACTTCCCGGGATAGCAGTATGACATTGTTCAGTTCCATAGCCCACGGGCACAACACACGAATAAACGTGCCGTGCTGTGCCGTGCTGGCACACGTGCTATAAACAATTTGAAATCACTTAATGTATACATTAAGTCGGACATTATCACAAGAATTTAATTAGACAACATATCATTTGAAATTATTTCAAGTAAAATTAACAAGTTTATTCAATAAAAAGAAATAGCCCATCAAATATAAAATTGGATTATTGTCATGTAAATTAATGTTCTAATTAAATATAGGTGACTTACATTATAACAACGATATTGAAATATATTTTCCAAATATTAAGGTATTATTTGTGTTGTTATAAATAAGCCAACATAAAATGTTAAAAATTAGCTAGAATGCGCAATTGGGGGATAGAAAAAGTAATTGGGGGATATAGATTACTTCTCCCAACCCATGGTGTCGATAAGGGGTGATTTTTGGGTATGAAAATACTAAAATACCCTTTAGTTAATTAAAAAACATTATGAAAATACCATAATACCCTCTCTACTAAAACAATAAAATCAAAAAACCAAAACATATATCCCCCATTTCATTAATTCGATCTGAAACCTTGTTAGGTTTAGTTTTGAAAAAAAAAATTTCGAGTGTTCTTCATCGTTCTTCATCGTTCTTCGTCGATTAATCGATTCAAAAATTTCTTCGTCGATTAACCAACCCGAATCATTAACAATGCCTCCACGAAAGAAACCAAATGCCCAATCCAACTCAACATCATCGATTGCTCAACAAAAACAGGCGGAAAGACTTGCTAAGATTGCTCAAGAGCAAGAACACGAAGAAGCAACGTTATCGACGATCAACTACACAAATATATGGCTTACGTGAGAAGGTAAGTCATTTAAAACTACTTTTTAGGTGTTTAAATCGATCTATGGCAATGGGTTCGAGTTTAGAATCGCGAACCCTAACTCAAACAGTTGAGTTTCAGAGAGTACCGGCATTGAAATTTATACGAATACATTGCCGGTTTATGAGTTTCGGCATTGAATCTAGGATGAATACAGTGCCGGTTTACAACCCCAGAATAACCGAGAGACTGAATTTTCACTACCGGCATTCAATCTAGGATGAATACGATCTTAGGTTTGTAGTCTGCAGTGTTTGATAATAATTCGTGTGTGCGGTAGTGGACTTAAAACATACGGGAGAGTTTATGAATTTGCCACCGATCTGGCATTGTTTTTGGATTCATTCTATGCTTGGGGTGTTAAGTCTGGCATTTGTTTCTAATATTTCGAGCATGCCAAGTAGTACTCTTAAAACATACGGGAGAGTGTATGAATTTGTCACTAGTACTAGGGCATAGATTTTTGGTTTCTTTACATGCCGGTTATTTGTACCGGCGTTGTTTTTAAATAATTAGAGAATGCCGGTAGTGGACTTAAAACATACAGGAACATTGTCAACAATGCCGGCGTAGATTTTAGGTTTCATTTGTATGCCGGAAGTTGGTACCGGCACTATCGACAGTCAATGTGTACTGCCGGAACATTGTACCGGCGTGGTCTAGTTTAAAGTATTCAATGCCGGTACTAAAACTGAAGGTGAGTTGTCTTATATTCATTGCTTTCCGTGTGCTTACGATATAGGTCAAAAGCAAAGGAAGCCAACAAAAGAAAAAATAAAGATGTTGTCACTAAGAGAAGAAGGAGGGACGGTCTTGATACTCCTCAGTCTCTGCCTCCTCGAGGGAAAGATGAAGGTCGTAAGATTCGTTTGGGGGCTGGTACAAGAGGGATAATTTGGGAGAGTGGTGTTGACCGTAGTCGACTTGCAATCCGTGAGCACAATGAGCAAGATGAGCAAGATGAAGAGGAAAGTCAATTAGCAAGCCAAAGCGAAGTTGGTGGCCCAAGTCAACAACCAACACAAGACAATGGCAAGAAGGGGAAGGGCAACGTCAAAGTGAAAGTTAAGGGTTCTCACCTTCCTCACATTGATGACATGATTCCTGACCTTGATCGTGGTAGAATTTGGGGCGAAGCTCCGGAACCGAAAATACTATTTGGATACAAGGACTCGTGGGCTCGTACTATCTATCAAACCTATGTAAGCATTTTCTATCTTGTACATATGTATTGTTGTGTATTTATGTAAAATCTCTTAATTGTATTGTCTCTCCTAATTGTAGGATCATAAGAAGGCTGTGCGTGTTTGCCGAAACCAAGCCGCGGATGGTTGGGACTTGTCAGGAATGTGAAGAGGTCAAAGAATAGTAAAGGATTACTGGTCTATATGCTTTGGTTGAAAATTATGTGAAGCTTTGATTACATTCTTGTCAATTGCTTCGTCGAAAGGTATCATGGTGAAACCGATACCATGCACTTCCCTTTTGGGAGATGACCTTCATCCACGAAGATGCTCGAGAACATTCTAGGCTTGAATGTTATCGGCAAATCAATTGCGAAGGAGTTGAGTCTCTAGACCTAGAATGGTCGAAGTTGCAGTCGACTAACAAGCTATTTGGTTGGGACTACAAAACTTACGTGGAGAGCTTTTATGAATCCACGTGCGGTAAGACAAAGACAATCAAGTTGACGCTGCTTAAGAAGAATTTTGAAAAGACAAAGAAAAGAAGTTTGGAGGATGGATGGGACCCTAAACAAATTCGTTATCTTTGCCCTTTTACTGTTGTACATCTTGGGAACTAGGGTATTCCACGACACCAATGGCAACGGGGTTAGTGCGAACTACCTTCGATACTTGGATCCGTTGGAAGATGTCTATGGATATTCTTGGGGCACCGCGATAATGGCACATTTGATGATGGAGATGAGAAGGGCCTCTAAGGCTAAAACCAACCAATTTGTCGGGAATTTCACTCTCTTTGCGGGTAAATTTGTTCTTAAACTTATGTTATTGTGTATATTGTTCATATGTACTCTTATCGTGAACTTAGAAACAAAACTTATTGCTTCACATTGGAATAGGTGTGGGCTTATGTACACTTCCCAACCTTGTTCAAGGCCTACCCCTCCTTGAAGATCATAGATCTTCCCGAACCCGATACGCCTCTAGCTAAGAGATACGAGTTCAACGGTACTCCAAAGCCGGTAACATGGGTCGGTGATCGATATGAGATTGGCTTTGGATGTAATGAGTACCAAAGATGTTGTGTTCGACCCTTACAAGGAGGCTAGAGGAAACCGGCGAGGTTTTGAGGTTTGGTAACGTTGCATTTTACCATGGGCCGTTGTTCCACCCAAAAGGATACGTTATGGCTAATCCTACGCGTGTGATGCGTCAACTTGGATATAAGCAATTAGCATTTTTCCAGACGGCCTCTTTTCAATGTTTTGATCTCGACCTTTCTCGGTGTTATTCAACTCCAAATCGGTTGCATGTAGAGTATGTTCGAAACCGGACCCAGCAGATTGGAGGGATAGGGAACCACGTCGTTTGGTAGATTTTAGTCGGTGGGAAAAGTTGGAGATTGCTGAAAACGGTGATGAAGTTGATGCCGATTACATGGAAGAGTACACGGAATGGTCACATCCTTATGTCGTCCGCCGGATGACGTCCAAGTTCCTCCCGAAAAAACCCTCCGGTTCAACTCCCTTACGGGCACCCCCTACGATGACCCAACTAAATAACACCGTTGGATTGCTTGTAAGTATTGTTAATTGCTTCGTCGTTTAATATACACATAATCATATATGTATACTAATTATGTGTTTGTTATATTAAACTAGCGGCGTCGGCTTGGCAAGTTAAAGAAGATGTTGGGTTGCAAATACCGGGAAAGGAGAGTCTTCCCTTGAAGAAATGAAGGAATTCGAGCAAAAGCTTGATAGAATTGAAGCAACCGACCCTAGTTCAAAAGCTTTGTTCGGGAAACTAGGAAGAAACCTGCCCAAAAGAAGCAAAAGACCCGGTGATTTAACTCTTTAGTTGTGTTTCTTTTTTGGATCGTGGTTGTCACGTCTTGAACAATTCCAAACTTGTTTTCGTTTGTACCTCGTGTTAAACTCTTTAGTTGTTTGGTTTGCTTTTGGTTTAGGATACCTGGATTAAGAACATTTGATAGCAAAATCAAGTTGGTTGGTTTATGTTGAGCGTGTTATCCTTGCAAGATTTATTTGTGACTATTTCCGCATAGATAAATTAGGATAACAAAGCGGATTTTGGGACCGGCATTGTTTAATATTTAAACATCAATGCCGGTTCTTATAACCGGCGTTGAAAGTATTTATAAAACCATACCGGGACAAGAATACCAAAAATTCAATGTTCTGTATAGATATTCGATGAATACCAAGCACGGTAGTATTTTTCGACATCTATCTTAGGTTTCTTGATAATTTGAAAATTTTCATAGTTTTGAAAAACGACCTTTGTAAAATTGAATACTTCCATGCTTGGTACACTTGCTTGTTTTGAATAAAAATTCATTTCGAATGCTCTTCTATTTTATTCCTAATAATTAATCTATTACATTGGATTTGAATCTTTTAATTAAAACATGCTAAAGATAATCTACTTCCATCCCTTTTCAACAATTACGGAACCTTTGAGCCTTTCTCGAACCTCTTGAAGACATCGTCCGGGAGTGGGGTGTCAAGGATCAACTTCATTGGTTCTTCTTCTCTTTCAACATATTCCTTTCCCTTCATATAACACCCATCACACCCATCGATTGGCTTGCATTGGCCCTTGTGGTTTTCTCTTGACTCTGCTAGTTGAACAACTCTGTCAAACCATTGAAACTCATCGCACTTTGGGTGATTCAAACACCTTAGAAACATTCTTCCATTTTCAGCATCATCAGTTTTTGCAATCCAAAACCGGCGTGTCCCATCACAGCTTCTACACTTTGAATAAATAAAAGGACAGTCCATGGCTAGATGAGAAGGCGACTTGCAAATTTGACACTTGCAATGATGACTCTGTAAGAGAAGATTATATTAGTCGTGGGTCATAGTAGTGAAGATCATATTGTTAGTAAATCTACTTACTTTGCAAATAGAGGAAGATGATGAATCCCCCATCCTTTGTGAAGCTTTAACCGTGCTTGCTTTCTTGAGAGAATGATTTTTGTTATTTGGTTCTTTGGTTTGTGTATAATTTTCCAAAGGAATGGGGGTATTATATAGAGATGAATCTCCAACGGTCTTATTTTTCAAAAAACTAGCCGTTTTTTTTTTGAATTCATCAACTACCGGCATAGACTTTGTTATATATTGAATGCCGGTTGCATCTACCGGCGTTCGAAGTGTTTTAAAACCATGCTTAGTATAGGTTGCATATTTGTCGCAATCTCTGTTAAAATTTTTCCTATTACCGGCATTGTAAGCTTATCAGATACAATGCCGGTTGTATTTACCGGCGTTGTATTTCACAGTTAGGACAATGCCGGAAGTTATGTAATTTCAAAAAAACTATCCGTTGAGGTTTTCTCTATATAAAGAGAGCTAATTCTTGGACCCAAATAGCAAAAAACTCGCGTTCTTATATATCTCCTTGAGAATCTTAACTTAAGAAACCCTAAACCCTAGAATAGTCATCTATAAATAGCTTATTATAGAACCTAATCCCACATACAACAAATGGCATCGTTTGACTCGGAGGAAGATTTAGCAATCACCCAAGCATGGTACTCCGAAACTCGTCCTTCAACTATAGATAGCAGCACGCGGGATTCCATGTGGTTGAAGATTTTTAGGAAGTTTGTTCACGATTACGGTAACCCGAAAGGAAGAACTGCTCAACAAATCGAGCAACGACACGACATCATCCTAAATCTTTGTGGTTGAGTATCTAAAAATGAAGTACCGGATCGATAACGCTCATCACAATAGGTTGTCCCCCCCAACAACTCGTAAGTATCTTTATGAATAATTCGGCACAATCTACTATTTTTCAATTTTTATGTAACCAACAAAGTTTGTGTGTTGTTTTTGTAGCATGAAGCCGTGAAAACGCGTTACTTACGGGAAAAGGGAGAACCATTCATGTTTGAAGCCAACGTGAACCATATTGTAACCAAAGTCACTTGAGTACCACCGGTTGGGGGAATCGGAAACGGATTCTTCTTAAGAAGATTGATAGTTTAGTGTAATTTGCTTAGGTTTTTAGGGTATCCAGTTAGGTATTTCGTAAGGTTTTGTGGGTATACCTCTATGTAAGCCCTCACGAGACTATAACTCGTCCACTTGGGCCACCAAGTGGTTTAAAACTTGATGCACGTGCTAAGTGCATTCGTTGTTCCGTCGACAAGGATTACGTTCGAAATAAATTATAGTTCCGGCTTAGTATGTAAACATATTTCAATTGCCTAATGATTCCGGCTTAGTATGTAGTATATTAATCTATGCCGGTACCTAGTCTTAGGCATTTACGATAAGTTTATACCAATGCCGGAATGTTCAAAAATCAGTGCACAACGGCTATTTTTTGAACCATAAACCGAAGCTTTAGAGTCCGGCATTGATTGTAGGTCACTGACAATGCCGGCACTAAATAGCCGTTGTGCAATCATCTATATAATGCAATGGATTCACCCATTGCACTTGATACCTCAATGGAAAATACTTCATCAACTACCGATTCCATCATTGCCATGGAAAAAGAAAAACTCAAGAAGAACAAACTATCCACTCCGTTGGGAAATCAATTATCAACCACCAACTCAGTTTCCCTTATACTAGAAAAACTTAAAAGGAAGGGAGAAACCACCAAGTCAATTGCCGCAATGGAAGAAGAGATACTTAAGAGAAAAAGAGAAGAAGAAGAGGAAGCAAAGCTTGAACATTATCGCAAAGAAGCTAAAGAAATCCTTAAACGCCAAAAACAATCTAAGATAGAAGCGGATGTCGAGGAAGAAACCGAGTGGATTAAAAATTACTACATAGTATCCGATTTCCAGGAAGATCACCGCCCTTCGAATCTTTTTTGGGGTTTTGTTAGGACTGGTCCTTACAAGAATAACTACTTGGAAGGTAAGAAAGGCCGAATGGATTACGGTGATCTCTATGTACAAAATCGAACAATTGCACTCATAAAGTTATGTCGCAAATACAACGAGTTTCTTGCAAGATACGGAGGAATAGGTTTCAAGCTCGGGACGCATATACCAAATGGAGAAAAGAGCCTTTTAGGCATTTCGAAGGCAATGCTTATTGAATCTCGTTCAAGAAATGATGTTAGTTGCAATTGGTTTGAGTTAATGTTTTTAAGTTTATTTCCTAAAGTTTATGTGGTCTATGTTATTTATTTCATCAATTTTCTTTCCTTATCCGACATCGAAAAATAAACCAAATACTATACCGTTACATGTGCCTCCGTTGAATTCTGCTCACCAAATACTTATTGTCATAATACCGGCATTGAAATGTTCCATTTGTCAATGCCGGCATCTTTAACGATTATAAACACAAGTTATGTGGCGAGTTACAAAACTCATTCATTCCACTTATTTGACGATTTACAAACTAATTTATCCCACTTATTTGGCGGTTACAAAATCCTTAATACCAGTTTATGCGTCAGTTACACACTCCTTCATTCTATTTAAGTGACGGTTTTAGAAAGGAAATCATTCATTCTCCATTTTTATAGAAAGGAAATCATTCATTCTCAAACACAATGGGTCGTCGCAAACCCGGTGAAAAACCAATACCCAATCCTGAAGAAACTGTTGATGATGGTGGTAAATCGAAATCAAAAGCGCAACAAGTGCCTGAAGAGTCTGTTGGTGAGGTGGAAATAACAAATTTGATGCGGTAAGTGATGTATATGTTGAATTGAATTTTTTTACTTTTAGGGTTTAGCCCATAGTAGAAAACACAAAGTGAAACTTGGTTGTTTAGTCTTTGAAAATCAAATTGAAATTCGATTGCATGTTTGATTGGCGGTAGAATACAATTTGAAAATCATGCACGAATATATGTCACGAATCCAGTTTTATTGCATGCCTTTACCGGCATACACATTTAATTGAATACCATGCCGGTTTTACATACCGGCTTTGTTTGTTTCATAAATACTATGCCGTTTTATGTGTTAAAATCTCTGTACTAAAATCCCACAGTACCGGCATTTAAGCTTACTTCTTAACAATGCCGGTTCTAAGTGCTGGCGTTGTCGTTATGTTAACTTACTATGCCGGTGTTACATTGAAAAAAATGTTCATTCTCCGTCTAAAATTCAAAGACAACCGGCATCATATATTAATTGATTAGAATGCCGGCACCTATCTTAGGAACTCTGTTAAGTTCGATTTCTATGCGGTTGTCATTATATAACTCGGTTTACATATTGTCACATAGGTCTAGAGCACCACAAAAGAGCAAAGGAAAAGGCAAAGTTGTTTTAGAAGCAAAACGTAAGTCTTCTCGACATAGCCGTCACGATCAGGCTCTTGCTAAGGTCACAATTCGGGATCAACCTATAAGCTACCCAACCAGCGGTGATGATGATGATGAGTGGGAAACATATCCTGTACACGAACGAGCGGGTGGCTCATCCTCACAAGCGGTGGCTTAGGACGGACCGATGTCGGAGTAGAAGCCCCTAAGATCGGTGTAAAGGCACCCCCATCCCACTTTCCGATAAGTATGACATGATTCCAGGACGCGATGATGGCAAACATTGGGGTGAACCGATAAACCCGCAACTCTTATTTGCCTACAAATACTCTTGGGCTCATGGGATATATCAAACTTATGTAAGACGTTTGCATCTTGTTATTATATTATTTATACGTGATCAAGTGAATGTAATTTACTTATTTGTGTTTTTATAGGACCACAAGAATGCCTTCCGTGTTAGCCGCCATCAACAATCGGATGTATGGCCTTTGAAGCTTGAGTGTGGCCAGCTGTTAAAGGCTGTAGTCAAAGCATCTGGGTTGTATCTGCGATAAAAAATTATGTGGCCACCGATACCGATCAATCACGACAAACTGCTTTTGGAGAGGTTTTATGGTGAAACCGATACCATGCATTTTCCTTTTGGCGAGATGACCATCATCCCTGAAGATGTCCAAAGGATAATAGGTCTTGAGGTTCTCGGGAAACCCGTTAAGGTAGGAGATGACTCTAAGGACTTGGAATGGGACAAGATCTATGAACCCGACTAAAAAGTTGTTTGGATGGGACAAGGAAACCACTTTGGCAAATATGTACAAGACTAGTCGTTCCCAGGACAAAGACTATCACATTCGTCAAACTCGTTGAATTGTTTGGGAACACGAAGAACAAGGAATTGAATCCCGAACAAGTCCGACAAGCTGCTGTGCGGCTTATATGTTGTTCATCTTGGGCATACAACTATATTCCACGACGCCAATGGTAATAGGGTGCATATGAACAACCTACAATACTTGGATCCTTTGGAAAAGGTTCATGAGTATTCATGGGGCCTTTGCTTTCTTGGCACATTTTTTGGCGAAATGCGTCGAGCATCTAAGGCGAACTCCCGTCAATTTAATGGGAATTTCACTTGTACTCCAGGTATAGTCAACTACTTTTTTTTTTGATTGTTGTGATTAAATTTGTTAGTTTCCAATTATTAATTTTCTTATACATATCATTGGAACGATCTTTCATTGGCGTAGGTGTGGGCTTATGAACACTTCAAAAAATTGTTCAAACAGTACAAAGGATTGAAGATTTTCACTGAATATCAAGAGAATAGGCCTCTAGGTCGAAATACTTCTTCGACAATACCCCAAGGCCCAATAACAAAAAACGGTTATTAGCAATGAGATTGGCTTTGGACTCGGTGGAGGTCCAAGATGTAGTGTTTGATCCATATAGGAATGCCAGAGGAGTTCACTTTCAACGGCGTGACAATGTTTCATTTTACAACGGACCGTTATTTCATCCAAAAGGATTTGTTATGCACAACCCTCGCCGTGTAATGCGCCAACTTGGGTACAAGCGAAAAGATCTCACGGATACATCTTATCGAAATTCTCTCATGACTTTCCTCAATGCCAATCAAGTGAGAACCATACTCTCGTGGTTTACGACCCAAAACCTATTCTTGCACATTGGAGTGAAAGGGAAGAAAAAGGACTTGTGTTGGATAGGGCTGATTGGGAATTGGCTGAGAACGGTTATGAGGCCAACCAACCTTCCTAAGAGGCCATCGGAAGTTCACGCATCCTTATGTTGTACGCCGGATATAGTAGTTGTTCCTCCACCACCGGCACATGCCTCCACAACTCCGGAAACTGTACCCGCACTTGTACAGCTCGTTACGTTGTTGGTACGTACGTCTTGTTCATTGCCATTCTTTTAATCTATGTCTATGAACTTATACAATCGAACATACTAAGTACATGTTTAAAATTTCCTTAACGGCGTCGGCGGATTGGAAATTTGACAAAGTTCTTTAAGAAAAAGAACACGAAAGGAGAGTCTTGACCCGAAAAGAAATGCGAACGTCGAGCAAAAGATGGACAAAATTGAAGATCCGAAGGCAAAAGACTTGTGGGGCGAAAGGAAGAAGAGGGTACAAAAGAAGCCAAGAACCGAGTGATCGTGTGTTTATTCTATAGTATTAGTTTGGTTTGAACAATCTAGTGTTGGTTTATGTTTGTTTGTGAGTCTTGAACAATGTGTTTGCTTGATTTGTTTTCGGTTTGGAACCACAAAACTTAGGAGTTTGTTCTTTTATACATTCTAGTATTTTTATTATATTTTTTATGTTGTTAAATTTGTGTCAAATCCCCTAAATTTCTGAGTTTTTTTCATAACCGGCATGCTCGAGAACAGTAAACACAATGCCGGTTCTCTAAATGACATAGTTCCGGCATTTATTTGTGTTTGGATACTATGCCGGTATCTGTAATCTCCATGATAAATACGATTTTGACAGAAAACCGGCACAGTACTGAGGTTAATGTCAATGCCGGAAAGGTCACTGAATTCTCTGGAAGTTTTTTCATCATATCCGGCATTGTTTCAAACAAGATTCTACGCCGGTACACCTGTTCCGGAGTAGACAATATAAAACACAACTATCTTAAACACTTGGCATCAAAATATTATTTAATGTTTACAATTCACACTTCCAAAAAAAAAAAAAAAAATTTTGCGTACTAGTGAACAACATACATCAAAATTATTCATCGTCGCTTCCACACGTATGAAGTTGCATCTTCTCCTCTTGGAGAGGTTTTTTGATAAGGCCAACGCATCCCAAAATTGGTGATTCTCCTCATACAATGTCATCCATCCCTTCCAGGATATTGGGATCTAGAGCCTTGTTTTTAATCATCCCACAAACAGGTGGCAATGGACAATTTTCTTTGAGTTTTAGAATAACGAAATGATTACCGTTCACGAACGCCAAAACAACTCTTCTCTTCTTAAGGGATCCTTCGCATTTTTGCCACTTTGGGGTAAATGTACATTCTATGGTGGGGGTAAAATAATGAACAACACATCTAAATGTATCCGCCACCGGATGCCCACAAAGCGGCATTCTCATCCAATATTCGAAGGAAGGAAGAAAGTTCATCTTGTTCGGGCCCCAATACTTGAGCATGCATATCATCAAACCCCTCGCCTTCACCAAGCAATTGCTCATAAAAGCTCCTCTTGTTCACAAGTTGTTCGGCCATCCTCGTTCTAGCATATTTGCATGGTGTCATACCTCTACTAACCGCCGTGTCAAAGATTCCTAATTGTTCGATCCACGACATGATAGCCACAATTTCCATCTCCGTCGACATCATCCGTATATAAAATATACTCGCGAATAACCTCGGGAAGTTGGTCTATGTAAGGCTTGTATCTTGGTATGATAACTTCTAATTGTCCTACATTAGGGATCCTTATACATCTTCATATTACCCTTTTGTAACAATAATATATCCAAACCATCCTCTGCAATCTCTACACTTGCAATGTCTTCGATATGTGATGGGAGTCCGTACTTCCTTGGCCTACCCCTTCTCCTTCGAACTAAAACTACGTCAACTTTGCTATCACTTTGGTTTGTCACCTCCGCTAGATCGACTATGGGTATGGCTTGGAATGGTCACCTTGTTGTTCTTTGTCACTAGATGATGTTACTTTTGGCGGCCTACCCCTTTTCCTTGGAACCTCCGCTAGATCGACTATGGGTATGGCTTGGAATGGTCACCTTGTTGTTCTTTGTCACTAGATGATGTTACCTTTGGCGGCCTACCCCTTTTCCTTGGAACCTCCGCTAGATCGTCTATGGGTATGGCTTGGAATGGTCACCTTGTTGTTCTTTGTCACTAGATGATGTTACCTTTGGCGGCCTACCCCTTTTCCTTGGAACCTCCGCTAGATCGGCTATGGGTATGGCTTCGGAATGGTCACCTTGTTGTTCTTTGTCACTAGATGATGTTACCTTTGGCGGCCTACCCCTTTTCCTTGGAACCTCCGCTAGATCGACTATGGGTATGGATTCGGAATGCTCACCTTGTTGTTCTTTGTCACTGGATGATGTTACCTTTGGCGGCCTACCCCTTTTCCTTGGAACCTCCGATGAGTTGGCTTTTGGTGTGGATACGGATTCCTGGGTTAGTTGTTGACTTAGCGGTTCCTTCGGCGGCCTACCTCTTTTGTTTGGAACCTGCGCTTCCACGAACCTTTGTTCCGAAATCTCACATGCGGTTAGATCTCGTTTCTTACTTGCCGCGAGTTCTTCTTCACGTTGAGTCATTTCTTTCAATTCTACCCTTTGTTTTTTCCTTTTTGTTTTAGTTTGTGGTCTTCCTGTTGGATCTCCCTTTCTTGGCTCTTCGCTTTGTGCGATCCATGGACGAGCAATTAGCCTTAGTTGGCTCAACAAGACTTGTCGGCTTACCGAGGTGCCACGAGTAAGCTTCGAAGAATTCCTTTGCTTCGTTCGTATCCCATGGAGATTGCCGGGATCTCCCGAAGGGGAGGTCGAAAGATAGTTGCTTCCAAAACGGATCAATAACCTCCAAAGGTATCGTTTTTCATACTTCACAAGCATATGACGACATGGAAGCCCCAATGAAGACATGTCGGGACAAATACACACATCACCCGGTTTTCCGTAATTTTTCTCATATTCCATTTGTCTCATCATATGTTTTATTGCCCAATGAGAGACGTTGAATTCTATTCCTTGGAGAAAGTTACCATAACGAAGAAATGGAGTCATCCTTTCCATTGAGCTTTTCTCAAAAGCCTCCTTGATCCTATTGATATCTTGCTTAAAGTATTGCTCCATTGCCTCGGTGACCGTAACCACATTGCCTTGACCGGACTGGATGAGATCTTTAAATCTCCCATGAGCGGCCTCAGCTGCACTAGTTGCTTCCGTCTTGAAGTGTCTATACTGTTTGTCCATGCACGTACAAATTTTTCCTTAAACTTATCCAACCATTGAGTCAGACAATACCGAGACGGCGGTCGGATAAACTTCGTTCCAATCGGCAATAAACTTCTCCAATACCTTTTCGTACATAACCTCGGTAAGAGACCAATAAACTTTCTCCCAATCTCTTAGAAATTCCAACCACTTTTTATGATTTTCCGCATGTTCTTTATCCACTCGCTCCTTTATCTTGCCTCTCTCATCTTCTTCTTCTTCGGGGGATAGTTTGTTCTTTCGAACATCTTCCTCTAGTTGTACCATCATTCTCTTCTTAATATCCGCCTTTGCGGGTTCAAACAAGGCATGGCAAGTTTTTATCACATTATTACGTATATGATATGTACATAGGAAATTTTGTGCGTTGGGAAGGCGTCGGATATTGCTCTCATTAATGCGGCATCGTTATCGATTCGATGACCCTCGGAAGTTGATTTTCCGGAAGAACAACTTCAATTGTCGTAATGCCCAATGATAATTATGGTCCCTCTCGTTTTCCATTAAACACCAAGCCAATGTGAATGTTACCTTGTCAGAGGTTTGCCCCACGATGTTGAACAACGGCATATTGTATTTGTTTGTCTTGTAGGTGCAATCCATCAAAAGAACACCACAACATGTATTTGCCAACTGTGAAAGCAACGGATGCGAAATGAATATTTGAAGGGGCTTGTTGTCGGGCCCTCTTTTAATGATACGCGTGTAGTTGTGATCCCAAGCTATCTTCTCAAATTCTTGCATAACGGACCTCCCTTCCCATTCCACCCTCCTAATAGTTGCTTGTGCACTATAAATTGTACGTAGAGAAGACACGTTAGTCTCGTCCTTTTCCTTGAAGCCTCTGAGAATTTGTCTCGGTTTGATAAGTGCTTTGGTCAATCTCTTTACATCCTCGAACTCGTCAGGTTTTAGCTTCGCAACTAAGGAGTGACCAACAAAATCTTTCGGATCCCGATGGTTATGACACCACACAAAACCTCACAGGTCCCAATTGTTCATGTCATTTAAACGGAATACAAGCTTAAAAGGGCAATCATTCTTCCTCGTCGAGTCTTGTATACCCTATTAGTCTTCTTTGGATATACATAATCCTTTCTCTTGTGGCTATTCTTCTCCTTGTATTTCCCACTTCTCTCGCAAGCCATCTCAAAACGCCTCTTCGAACCTTCGGTGTTCCTCACCAACACACACATGTTCTTAAGAGCCGTCTCTTTAGCCCAAGCGATTGCTTCCTTTCGATCGATTATTCCCTACATAAGAACAATTTCGCATTCATTAGAAGGTTCACTACTAGCAATCCATTAGTAATGTTCAAGATACTAGGTGAAAAGTATTATTTGGTCACATACTGGGAGGGATTTTATAGCATTCCGACGTATCCCGATAAAGCGGCTTTGCATTTGTTGGATCAATATATGGCACCACCTAAGGATCCAATGAAAATTAGTTCCAAACAACATTAAAACACTATCCGGAAACACATGTACCGGCATGCTCGACAATTGTTAGGCATAGTATAAGTTTACCAAAACGGAAGACCAAATTTGAAACCTATTAGGCATATGTGTTTCGTAAGACTACAACGCCGGAAGCAATGATGCGGCATTATCGTAACATATTGTTCCAAGCCGGTACAAAATTCCGGCATTGAAAAGTAATCGATATTGAATGCCGAATTTAGCTTTGGAAAACATTTATTCCTGCATGTTTTTGTAGGTACCGGCATTGAAAAGTTGTAACTTAACAACGCCGGTTTACTGTTGCCGGCATTATCGATAGTGATAGTACCACGCCGGTACTAAATTCGGCGTTAATGTTTATTAAGTTTCAATGCCGGTTTTTGGTTTGGGATGGAATTGTTTCTGTATGTTTTTCATTCAATACCGGCATGGTAGACGATAAATGAAACCATGCGGTTGAATATTCCGTAGTATATTCCTTGTTAGGTAAAAGGTTAACTCTGTCTAGGCATAGTTTTTGGTCGAATTCTATGCTTAGGTTGATAATTCAAATTGGGGGATATAAGTGTACCGGCATGGTCGTAGTATGAATACAATGCCGGTACTTGGACTACTGGCATGGTATTCATACAACTACCATCTGGCATCGAGGTTTTTCGATTGAAAAAATGGCGGGTTTAAAGAAAAAATTGGATTTTTCGACATCTTAACGACTTTACTTGTGTGTTGGGGATGCTAGTATGTTGTGCAAGTTTACTTTCTTGTGTTGGTTCTTCATGAAACTCTCCATACTCGTCAAAATCATCATTCAAGGGTGTTGGCTCAACAATGAGTTGCAATTGAGAGTTGTTGTCGTTAGGCGAAGATTCAAGATATGCTCCTTGTTGTAGTTGAGCTAAAGATTCGGCGCGTGACAATCCTCTCTTAACAATCATCCTCCATTTTCCACAAAAAAATTTCTCTCTCAAAATATTTTTCCCTCCTTCTACTCTCACCTCACTCACCTAAAAACAAATAAAACACACACTAATCATTTAACAAAATCTTAAGATTTTACTAATTATTATTAACCACTAAACTGATTAGTGAGGGGTAGATTAGGATTTAAAAATACTTAGATAAGGGGTGACCCGAAATTGATATATGGATCCAGTTTTTGTCCTTTTCTTGTATCCCCCAATTACTTTTTATATCCCCCAATTGCGCGTTCTTCCCAATTTACACCTCTACTGTCGCCTCTTCTTCATTTGTGCTCTATGCCTGGCACACTTTTCTTTCCTAATTTGGTTGGGGTCAAAGATATTAATTGAGGGCCTCCCACTATAGGACAAAAAAGGTCACCCAAACCTAATTAGGGTCACCCCTTAACAAATTTTTTTCAAAATACCTAAATTACCCCTGAATGATTAGTATTAAAACTTAATAAAGTTAATTTAATTAGTGTGGTTAGATTATGTTAGATAAAAAACATATTTTTTTTTATTTTTTTATTTTTTTTTATTTTTTTTGAGAAGAAGAAGAGGGGGTTTTAGAGGAAAACTTGGGGTTTTTAGAAATGAGTAATTCAAGTAGGGGAAATGATGTTGGAGAAGGTTCAAGTAACAAAGATAATTGTGTTGATGGTAAGATTATCTTATATTCTCCCATGGATTGGATATATGTCACAACACAAAGCGTCAATATCGAGGGATGTATACCCTAACGACCCTATAAAGTCGTCAATGTATTGACACCAAAAATGACGACTCAAACCTGCAACTTTTCCAGGTTATGAAAAATCGTCAGGGTAATATGATATACCCTAACGACTCTTATCTTGGGTCACAAAGAGTCGTTATTTTGTGTGTCTATACCAAGACGACTCTGAAAAATTTTGGGACAGAGAGGTTGTTTGTTTTTCACCTAGGGTCGTCCATATAGGATCGTCATAGGTTTCTATATTATGTTAACGACTCTAATCTAGGGTAAAAAAATATGAAAACCAGAAATAGGGTCGTTATCTTGATCATCATATACCCTAACGATTTTTTATGGTCTCTATATGCATATGAAAAATCGTTAGGTTTTTTCGGGTGAATTTTTTTTTTGGAGTCGTTAATGGAGGAGAAGAGAAGAGTCGAGAGGGTGACAGGGGAGGGAGTGATCTTTTTGTTTAGAACTAGAAATGAATTGGGGCTTAGGAGTAAGGGTTAATAGGTTTTTAAAATTTATTTTTAGTAAAGGGTATAATAGTACTTTCATAATCGGATTAATACGTCCCTGAAAAATTTGGGGTGCAAATAAAATGTCAACGTGGTAAAGACCTGTCTGTTAACGATTAAAGAAAGAGAGGAGGAATACAGGGACGCATATTCGATTTGGGAATTTGGTAACCATTACAAAGTTCAAATGGCTGCAGTGCACATCCAGCAAATGTAAAATCCCAGATATAATGCTTACCAATAACAATCTTTATTTGTAACAGTAATGAACTAATATTGAGACATTATAGTGGAATGATGGGCAATATAATTATAATTATCAAATGATACTATTGCAACCGCATGAACCAAGACCGAACAAAAGGATAACGATCTGTGGTCGAATGATCGCGGGAAATAAGTATTTACTTTATGGATAACAGGCACCACATGTTTTTGCATTACATGAGAGACTCGAGGATTTAGAATCGTACTTTATCATCGCATTCGCCTAAAACTTGGAATGGTCTTGGAAGGTAAATGCCCATGATAGTTTAAGGAAACAGTAGAGTCAGTAGGATATGCTCCTTTGTGATTTGCTGGACGATATGTTATGCTCGAAATGATACCTTGTGTTTTAATGAAGTGTTAATGATAGAGTAGTATATACCTTGTGTTTTCCTTGGCAGCAGCTTTGTTTCTGCTTCTTTGGAACTTCTGCTGCTCATCTTGTTCATTATTGTAGGGCCTGTCATTCGCTGGCGGTGACCTGATCTCCCTTAATTTCCATCACCCCTTCGGGCGTTGGGAATCTAAGGTATTGATGATATGTTGCTGCCACCTCTTTGAGCTTGTGCATCCATCTTCGGCCAATGATAGCGTTGTAGGGGGAAGGAGCGTCTACCACACCGAATCGTATCAACTTTCATCGGACCTGCCTTTACTTGTAACACAATGTCTCCTAGAGGCTTCATGCAGCATCGTTGAACCCGTAGATGGTATAGTAAGAAGACATCGGTTGCTCATCATTCGAGCCTCCATTCGTTTGAACGTGTCATAAAACAGAACATTGACTGAACTCCCTCCGTCAACGAGAATCTTCTTGACATTGCACCCTGCGACAAGTAACGTGAGAACCAAGGGATCGTTGTGGTCCTCCATGTCTTTCTCGACATCCTCAGCGTCAAATGTCATATGTGCGTTCATCCATTGTTCGTGTTCGTCAACTTCGACTCCATCGATTTTGTACAGTTCGCAGTAGTCCTCAAACTGTTTTCTTAACCTTTTCCCTATCTGGGCAGTCAATGAGGGACCGGTAGACTAGGAGCATGAAATGGTATTGAGCGTTCGATTACCCTCAGGTAGTTGTACTTGCTTGCTTCGTTTTTCCGTATCATCGGTTTCTTCCTTCTGAATGTATTGTTTGAGGTCGCCATCGTCAATTAGTTTTTGGATCATTATTTTTAGGTTCTTGCACTTTTCGGTCTGATGCCCGTTGAAGCAGTGGTACTCAAAGTAATCTCTTGACTTTTCGGACCTTGGGGGTTGTTTTCCTTTGGACCAAGGTCATTCTAGGTTTTCTCGATCCTTAATCTCCCTTAGGATGCGAGTGTAGTTGGTGTTCATCTTCGTAAAAACTTGATCTTCGAACTTTCGATCATCACGACGACGATCATCCCTTCGTCCTCTCTTATCTTCGTTAGAACGTTCGGCCGAACCGCCTCTCTTGGATCCGCTGGCTTTATCTACCGAATTAGTCCGATGAGATCTTTGCGTTTGGGCCCTAGGATTTTCCCGCTGGATTTCCTCCAATATAGCGTGCTTTTCGATGATCACTCGAAGGTCTCCCTCGGTCGTGGGGACACTTCCGTGAATCTCGACAAACAGTGGGCTCATCTTATCCAGTCCCCACTTATAGAAATTGATACCGACTACTGGATCTACATTCCTTATCGCTTGACAGATCTTGTGCCACCTATCGTTATATTTCCTGATGGTTTCTTTGTATGCAACCGCTAACGATAAGAGCTTATCCATTCCTACGTTAACGGCTTTGTCGGCTTTGTTGTACATGTACATCCTTAAGAATTTCTCAGTGAGCTGGTTGTAGGAATCAATGGAATTGGGTGGTAGGTTATCAAACCAAGATAGCGCCGATCCTTTTAAGCTTGAAGGAAAATATTTGCAGAGGACCGCATCGTCCTTATCCCATCGTGCCAAAATACGATTATAATACTGAAGGTGGGCCGAGGGATCGATAGATCCATCGTAACATTCGAACACCGGGATGGGACACTTCTGGCGAATAAGTGCTTTGTCCAAATACGGAGTCAGTGGTGTAGTGTTGGCTTCTCTCATCACTTCCTCTAGTCTTCCTCCTCGTTGCCTAGCTTTCAACTACTTGATTTCAGCCATCATTTCAGCACGAAGGTTCTCCATTGCAAGCTGGTGGTCCTCTTTGACTGTGGATCATCCTGATCTTCGGTTCTTGCTATCGAAATAGTCTAAGTCCTCTGGAACATAATCTGGATCGGATAGTCGGTTTCCTCTGGCGACTCTTCGGTTTAATGGTTTGGGATTATTGACGTTGGCTACTACCATCCTCCGGTCCTGATTAGGTGGTGGTTCCTTGGAGTTAGCCTCATCGTGTAGGTTTTCTACCTCGGCGCTGTGGGCGATCCTATCTTTGAGCTACTGGTTTTCTTGTGCAAGTAGGGCCACAACATCTGCGTATACCTTTTGTCTTCTCTTCAACTCTTCAAGCTCTGCCATCATTTAAATAGAGTGGTTTGATCCCTGGTTCGGAGTTCCTATTTGTACTTGTCCACCGGCAGCTACAGTGTGATCTTCATCAACAGTATGTATCAAAGGGACTGGTGGATCGGCGTGCGCGGCCCGGAGCTCCATTGGCTGTTGTGTTGGTTGGCTTGCTATCAGAAGAGGTTGATTAGTTAGCAGCGGTTGATTCTGCTCGTTGGTGAGTGGCATCCCATAAAGAGGTTGTTGTATTATCGATTCTGCCATTCCTTCCCGTTGTTCGTTTGCTCACATCGCCGCTGCTACTTTGGAGGCTCATACTTTGGTAGATACGTCTTTCAGCGCTTCCGCTGCTATTGCACTAGCATCCAATGGCATCATGATTTCTGCTCCATCCCGTTTCTATTGGCTGCTTTAAGCTTGTCACCCTTTTGTTTGCTACGTGTCATAACCGGAGTTGTCCTTGGTGTTTCTTTCGATGATGCCTTGGCTTTTCCCACATCTTTTGTTTTTTCCATCTTCGGTTTTTTCTGCAAAAACAAAACATCGTCGAAGAAACAATATCCGCGTGGGCTTTGTTAGCATAGTTAATCCAAACAAAAGGCAAAAACCACAACGTATATCTAAATATTTTTAGGGAATTCATAGCTTAAAAGGAAACTTTCTTTTTAAGGTGAAAACGTAGATCCAACACTCATAAACATAGTTCTACTCACGGATCTAAAAATGCTTTGTGAAAACAGGCAGATCCTCGGGTTTTTAGGCATGAAAACCTAGATTTGATGTGAATATTTCCTAATAATATGACTTCAAGGTTATGCCGCCCAAAATCCGTATCACAGGAGGATATTTGTAATAGAGAAAGCAGATCTAAAGTGTTTTTGTAATAGAAAACGCGGATCTAAAAACGTTTTTGAAAAGGAGAACAATGATAAGCTATTCAAAACGCTATTATTTGGGAAATAGCGCTGAAAACCAAAAAAGTAAAACCACAGGGAAAGATAAATCTTTTACCGGGATACAAAGTCCCTATTTCTAGCGCCAAATTGTGAACACATAAATAACGAAGGTATCTTCGTATCCACAAACAAAAGTTCGCAAAGTTAATAAAACAGATAAAGAGATAGAAATGTACGTAAACAACATAAAGTAGTAATAAATGAAACTCGGAGACTTCGGGCTTGTCCTTGTTTCTCATCATAGGGATTACTATGATGATTTAAATGATGCGTAATGTTAAAATGCGAAGGTCAGAAGTGCATAATATAAATGAGACGATGATTTACGTGGTTCGGCATTAAGGCCTACGTCCACGAGGGACGGTGTTTCACTATGTATTCAGAGATTACAAAGATAGTCGAATGACTTTGAGTGAGGAACGAAGCTAGGAGGGAAATAAAGCTCATACTTACTCTTACAATTTCTCTCTCCAGAACTCTCTCTCTTTTTTCCTAAAATTGGTCGACCCCCTCTCTCTTAGAAGGTTGGGGTATTTATAGGCTTTTTATGTGGGACCCTCTCTTCTGATACAGCTGTCCCTTATCGTCTTGATCTCTGTGCTCATTCAGATGGTATCTTCGTATCATGCCGATGACTCCAACGGTAACATACTGCAACAATGGGTCGCCTTCTTCTTCTCCTTAGGATGTTTGACACGTATCCTATGTTCGTAGCATTTAATGCGGGTGGTTGGGTCAGTCTGCACGCCTCTCGTCCGTCGTATCTGGATCTTCCTTGGGATGATACAAAGTAATGTCTTAGAGTTTTATAAGGTACTTCGCAGTGATCCTATCGTTGGGTGATCCATGATCGACCATCGTTGGATCTGCATGATGATGGATACGTGGCAGAGGATGGTGGCATCTATTCTTTGGGTGTTGCAACATGTCATCATTACCTTGATGCCCCTCATGTTGATGTAGCGTAGTGTCTTCTCCTTGGCACGTGTTCGATCATAGATTATGCGCATACAATATGAGTTCCAAGTTCCCCAACATTCTTCATGCATGTTATTGTTACCTCATTTATAAAGAACGTTTTTTATACCTTGGATGCCAAATATATGGTTGGATTGTAAATACTTCATTGATGAAATGTCATTGTCTGAACGATGCACCATTGAAACCCAACTCGTTAATGCATCTTCGGTTGACTCAAAAGAGAAGAATGCCATGAATATAACAAAATAGAGTTAAGTATGGATATAAAGGCATAAGCATTTAAGTATATATTCTGACGATGTCCGATTAAAGACTCTTTTACTGCAGTGATTCTTTCCGAAATGGGCCACTAGTTTCTTTCTAGTTTCTACAGTGCGATTTTAGCAGCACTAGCGAATGAATTTCCATCATTCCTTGTATCCGGGACCGGGTGTTCCCTTGCACTGCCAACAGCGTTCAGGAGAATCTAAAGCTAGCTAGTAGGTGGAGGAGGATATTAGACAAGTGAACTGGCAAAAGACACTACTTTCCGGGAAAGCAGTATGACAGTGTTCAGTTCCATTATACTAGTACATACTAGTACTAGTCGTTTCCAGTTTGGTGTCCATGATGATATACCTTCCTACCCACAAGACAAGGCATAAGTTTAAATCTTTCGAGGGAAAGATTTAACTAGATTAATGTCCTGGCGGTATATTATCCAACATTCTAAATGCCACTGAGATGATGTTTTTTCAGGAAATTCCTATTATAATATTTTTTCTTACGGAATGTTTGGAACCAATATGTAAAAGTGTTTCAGTTTTTCCGTTCAAAAAATCAGAAACAAAATTATCTTATTTCAGGAAGTGCCACAACTGTTATATATTCCGTTAGGGCCCACTAAAACGGTCTATAATCATTGAACAAGTCAAGAAATTATAGCATCATGACCTAATTACCCTTGTCATTTATAAAAATTTGGAACAATACAAAACCATAAACAAAAAGTCGGTATCCAGTCGATACCATACCGTTACTCACTTAGGTTTTTGTGGTGAACCCAAAATCCTAAGTCTTCACTGCCTTTTTGTATCTTCTACTATTGATGTTCATATAGCTTTCAGAGTTCTTCCTCAGCTTCAATTGATCGTAGTCATTCAAAATTTGTTCAACTTTATTTTTTTTTTCATAAAACCTACGAGCTTAGATATTATAACATTGTTCCCATCTATCACGAGAAGAAAAAACAGAGAACAAACTCAAATCTCAGCCCTAATTTCTCATTAACACGATAATACTTACATCAACAATGTTCTGAAATTTCGGAATCAATTTCAATTTCAATTAATTGCTAAGAAATAGATGATGGGTTTGAGCTAATTTAATATATACATGTTTCTTTGGAGTTCAATTGGTAAATTAGGTTTCTGAATGTTTATTTGGGTATTTTCTAAATCAATTTAGTTTTTCTTAGATTCGGTATTGTAAAGGAGACAAAAATTAGGTTTTTTTGCTGTTGAGGAATAGATGGAAATTAAGATATGAAGTTGGTTCAGTGGGCAGTGGTTTTTAAATCTCGACACAAGATAAGTTGAACTGAAGTGGTGGCAGTGATTGATCGAAATGATTTTGATGGTGGATTTGTGTTGATATCATCAATTTTGTTGGACTTCTGAAACTGCGAATGGGAATGAGCTGGTGGAACGTGTTGTTGCTGTCGTAATTGGGGTTCTGGTGGCGATGGTCAAGGGGAATGAGCTGGTGGATTGTATATCATGTTCGATGTTATAATATGCTTATTCTCAATCCTACCCTTTTTTCTTTAGTTCACGGCTTACTGGTTAAGGGGCATATATATTCCATTGATGCACTGTAGCATTGCACCCAAGAAGAATAGCATGAAACAGGATGGAGAATGACCAGAAAACAGTCCAGACTCTTAGAGGTCGTCAACAAAAAGTTGTTCTTCACTTTGGTTGTTCTTGGCTTTGGTTGCGAGTTATATTTTGTGTTCTTGATTTTGATTTAGCTGACTCATGGCTTATCTCGGTAATGACTCGCTATGATGACTTGATTTAACTCAGTTATAGTGAGACGATTCGAGGGCATAGATGTCTTTTATTAAGCTGGATAACTGCCACCTATGCACTAACGGATGTTAACTGTTTTTTTGGATGGAAAAGTCAAATACGTGGCATAAAATAAATTTTGAAAAAAAAAGAGTGGCATTTTTTTAAACATGAAATTAAATGTGTGGCACTTTATTAAAATCCCCAAAAAAAAATTGCTTCAAAGAAAGTCATCTTGTCATGTTTAAACATTCGGTGACCAAATTGATTTATCGTTTAACGACTTTTAGAATTCGAAAAACAACTTTTAAACGTATATCCACACATGCTCTTAGCAAAAGATTTTTCAGTGACTTTCCTTAAACCACTTAAAGAAAAAAGACTGCCTCCTCATACGAAGAATGAGCCCCACCCCTTCCAATTAGCACGGGCTCACAATTTATAGTGATGTGAGGGGTAGTTTATGTGTAGTTTATTTTTCGATGTGATACAGTAACTGCGGGTTAGATCCCGCGGTTCACAGGTGTGGTTCCCCCATGACCCGACGGTTTAGCAGGATAGATTTAGTGTGGATCCCATCCTCTCTCTCAGTCGGTATAACTAGCGGATTTCAACCCGCTAGATATAAGTCATTTCGGTTTATTTTAGGTGGCCCGGCCCATATAGATTTTTTTGAAGATTTTTTGTAAATTTTTGACCGATACATATTTTTTTATGACGGATCCACTTAAACACTATCCCACAGTTTGGGAAAAAATCTGTTCAATAAAAGATAAACGTAGGGTGTGTAAAGTTAATGTTTTGGGTTATGATCATCTTACAAAGCTCTATATACTAATAAAAAATCACCGAACCTCCATATTTACTAAATAAAATTTAACGATTGATTGTTGAAGTAATAAATACGGAAAATGGGTCATTTGTCCAAAAAAAATTAAAACACGGTTCAAATGGAAGAGTAAAAAATTTTATGGGTGAAATGGACAAAAAAAAATAGCAAGGATGAAACCTGATTCATCCTAGCTTAAACTTAAAAATAAGCAAGGATGAAACCTGATGCATCCTGTGTAAAATAAAAATAAGAAAAAATCTTTGAAAATGGACAGGATGAAACTGGTTACATCCTGCCTATTTTTAAATTTTTGTCCACTTAAACAGTATCTAAATCTGACTGTCCTTTTCACCCATGAAATTTTGATTTTGGTCTTTTTAACCAATTTTGTGTAATAAATAATGAAGTTTACATTTCAGAATATGCTCATTTTTTGGGAGCATAAAAAACTTGGGTTAGGATCAAGTAACAAAATGTTTTGACAAAACATTTTGACAAAATTTCTAAACCGTTAAATGTGAATGATCCTGTGGCCGATAATTTTTAATGACGTGGCATCTGACTATCATTATTCTCTGTTTGGTAGCCTATAGAACTCGTCATCCTCGTGGCCATCTATAATTTTCTTTCTCAAAATTAAAACCCATAGACACCACCAACACTCATCGCCAAAATCAATCCAGACCATTTTTATTTTAGAAATTCTTAGTTAGAGTAGTCTATTGGAGTTAGAAGCTATGGATTTTGAGTTGCATTAATGATTTCTCCAACTGCCCGTAATGATCAATCATCAATGATTCAATGAAAATGTTTCTCCGGATGGTATTAACAATTTCTTTTCCTAATTATGAAAATCTCAGATACAGTTTTTTTGTTGTCTAGGGCAGGTAATAACAATTAGTTTAATAAGATGGACTATTTCTTAATGAAGAATAGGTATGGAAATGGTGAATCGCCATATTCACGCCCTGATGAAGGCATGAAGATCTATGATGATGAGTTTATGCATAAATTTTGTTCATAAAAGAAAAAAACGATGGTTGTCGTTTAATTTACCACATTAAATTCGGATTCCTTCGCAAGTGATTATTTAAACCTCTTTAATGAAAAGAAAAAAAAAGAGAGTGAAGATTTCAGCAAATATTCCTAACCCAAAAGCAGTGTCGATAATATGTAAATCAAAATCAAAATATTGTAAAGAAGTGAAATATTTTCTTTTGAATATCATCCTAAAATATTTCCATTAAAAAGCCAAACACAGAATACAATCGGTTACACTGCCACGTAAGCAATTATATGAACCGCTTGATAGAAAAGATCCAATGGTTTGTATGGTTTGTCAAAATGTTTTGTCAAGATATTTTGTTGCAGGATCCCCACCCAAAAAACTTTACAAGACTAGCATTACCTTAATTAAGAAAAACATATCCTGAAATATAAGCTAATATAAAAAGAAACCTTATACCCCCTCTACATTTACATTTTTATGACTTTGCTCCCATAATGCAGAGGAACGTAAGATTGGCTTATATTAAATTTCAAATACAGACTCCTGTGAGTCTCATTATTAAATTGTACAGCAGGATTTGCTCTTTTATCAGAGCAGAGGAATTTAGTCAGACACACCCAGGCAAGTTTCAAAAAGGAAAAAGAAATGCAAAGCAGTCGATTTTTCTGGTTTTGCAGCGTATTATGGATTCTGTCACGCATGCTCTGCTTTTACCTCTTCTTCATTTGTGCTCTATGCCTGGCACACTCTTCTTTCTACAATTGTAGATTTGTAGACGACCCACTGCGGTTACTGATGATCAATAAACGTGGTAAAGACCTGTCATGTTAACGATTAAAGAAAGAGAGGAGGAATACGGGGACGATTTGGGAATTTGGTAACCATTACAAAGTTTTTTTTTTTTTTTTTTTTTTTTTTTTTTTTTTTTTTTTTGACAAGGCATTACAAAGTTGAAATGGCTGCAGTGCACATCCAGCAAATGTAAAATCCCAGATATAATGCTTACCAATAACAATCTTTATCGGCATCAGTAACTTCCTCGGCAATTAGGTTTAACTTTATGTTTATCTGGCCTGCTCTTTTACTTTCTCTTGTGGATCCTGGGATCATCTCTGTAATGGGGTTCTTAAGTTTGGGTCACGTTCTGTTCGGCAGCTGCTCCAAGTTTGGTTTTGATTTTCTCCGACAGGTACAGGAGTTCCGACGATTTATCCGACGAGTTCATTGTTTTCCGGTTGATAGAGGTTCATTTCGACCGTCTTCTAAATTCATGAGTCTTCAGAGTTTTATAAAAACTTGTTCTTCAAGGGTTGTGAGTCATGTTTCACCGATTCAAACCCGCCCGGATTCAAGCGGGTGTTCTTTATTACGTTCTGATTCTGGTTCTTTGGGATTCTGTTGTGTGTGATTCTGTCAACTGAGATTCGGTTACTAGAGATTCGGTCTTTGATCCGGTGTGAGTATGATTTGCAGTCAGGGCTATGTAATTTGTTTTTTCATGTTCTGTAACTTCCAGGTTTAATCCCTGGTTTACTTATTAAAAAAAAAAAAACAATCTTTATCGGTAACAGTAATGAACTAATATTGAGACATTATAGTGGAATGATGGGCAACAGAATTATCAAATGATACTATTGCAGCTGCATGAACCAAGCACCAACAAAAGGATAACGATCTATGGTCGAGTGGAATGATCGCGGGATATAAGTATGTATTTTATGGATAACTGGCAGCACATGTTATTGCATTACACGAGAGATTCGAGGTTTACATACAATCATACTTTATTATCACATTCGCCTAAAACTTGGAAAGATCTTGGAAAGTAAATGCCCATGATAGTTTAAGGAAACAGTAGAGTTAGTAGGATATGCCGATTTGTGATTTGCTAGACAATATGTTACGTCCGAAATGATAGTATGATACCGTGTGTTCAGTGAAGTGCTAATGATTAAGTAGTAGATACACACATGATTATACCGATCACAAATTGGGATTTGGAAGGAAGTACTCCACTATCTTATTATGGAAGGTACACAAGTGTAATAGCGTGTTTGTATAGCATATTAGAAGTAGTTTTTTAACTTATAAAAATCGAAAAGCCAGAAGTCAATTTGGGTGTCAAATTTCAAAATGATTTCTAAAAGTCGAATGAAACAAAATTATTTGTTTCTGACTTCTGTTTTTCCAGCATATTTGTATCTAGACGCGCCATAAGTACCTTCAGTTAGTTGCTGAACTTTCGAATCTTCGTTAATCTGACTCAACATTTGGATCTAATTGGTTCTGAAATAGATCCAAAACCATGTGGATTTAATTGTGTCTTATAACCCCTAAATCGTCATCTGACCCTGACAACACCTCATACTCATAACTGTTTCAATCAGAGCATCTCCAATGCAAAGGGTAAATATATTAAATTAATATGACACATATGATTTAAGACCTTTTCACCAAAGTTTCATCTCCAATGTAAAAATGAGTCATAGAAAAGATGACATGACTAAAGTGGGGGTAAAGGAGAAAGTCTTATTTAGACTTCCTTCATGACCTTGGTCCTTGGGTCATAAGTCCACATCATCTTTTGTCTCTAAATTTAAATAAAAAATGTTAGATAAGGCCTTGATAATTGGACATCTACAACTCATGTATTCTGTGTGGAGATTGCACTGAATCACAGGATCATATTCTAATTCATTGTAAGGTGGCTCATTATATCTGGATGGCAGTAACCCCAAAGGAAAATTGGTCTTGGGTGTTTCCTAATACTGTATTCTCTCTTGCTCATACTTGGTCCAACAATAAGCTCTCAACCCTTGGAAAAATTGTTTGGGATCTTATACCAGCGGCAGTTATGTGGGTCTTGTGGAGAGAAAGGAATTGTCGGATTTTTGAGGATAGATACACCTTCAAAACTGACTTGGATCTGGCAATAGATGTGAAGACTCTTATCTTATCTTGGGCAGCTGCTAGCGGAAACAGAGTTCATTTGAATGCTTCTTATGCTGTTTCAAATTAGGAAACTGTTTTTTCTTAATTTCTCATTTAGTTGTTTGTTTGTTTTAGTCTATCTTTGGTAGACTTTTGTACATTCTTCTTCTTTAATAAAACTTCTCTTCTTATCAAAAAAAAAAAAAAGGCCTTGATAATTGGAAATGAAATTTTACCTGGCTTGATTGGGGTATACCCAATAAGACAAAATCAGGTCATCATGAAGTAAAGCCAAGCCACCCTTAACCTTGGATTTTCTAAATGGCTAATATGCCCTTGGTTAATTAACACTAAAATTCTGATTAGGTTAATTAATTGAGTTTAGATTACAATTTTGAAATTATGAATTTAGTAAATTAAACCTTTCATCTGTCTTATGAGTTCCATTTCGATCAAAAAAAATTGGTTTTGAAAATACACAAGGCCTACAAGGTCGTGGTTTGAATAAGGTGTCGTCACTGCTCCTGGCCGGCAAGGTCCACTTTGAATAACTCCGCCGATCAATGTTCAACCGAGAGGGTCCACTTTGAATAAGTCCGACCCGGGTTTCGAGACGGCATTGTCTCTACCAAGAACACGCCGACTATCTTGGGCCGGAATTTTACTGGTCGGCATGGAAAATTTTCCTACAAAGATGCGTGCTTGGCTAAGCCGCAGCTCTATGGTATCACTAAAATAGCCTTCCGCTCCCAACAAAAATGTACACAGTAGAAACAATAAATTTTCACTATACGGGTGCCGGCAAGGTCCATTACACATACATTGTCATACGACAAACCGCACATGGTTTTATACAAATACCCTTCCTTGATTAAAAACTCTAGGCATCGAAACATTCAAAAGAAGCACCCCGCAGGGGTAAAAACAAAAATTTGCCGGCTTCATTAAAAGAAAACTGACGCCGATAAGGTATACAGTTGAATAACCTGCGGGCCCTGCTAGTAGCAGTTACAGAAACTATACATCTGGCAAGTTCTTCAACCTTATAGCTTGTCGGCCAAACCCTAACTATGAAAATCCGGCAAGGTCGATAACAAAATACCTTCTGCGGCAATCCTAATCGCCAATTTAAAATTTCGGATTTTCTCGACCTAATTTGACATGCAAACATGAAATCGAAGTACTAGAGTGAGTTTAAGTAGGCCCTTACTTTCTTAATCGCACCATTTCTGCTTTTTCGGCGACTTCGATTTCTCCTTCTTCGACGTTTTTTTTTCTTCAGCTTTTGTTGAACTATTTTTGCAATTTCGGGATTGAATTCATTGCGATTTCTATTTGTTTGCTTCATCTTACTAGCCCTCGGCGGATTCATTGATGAAGATTAATCGGAGTTTTGGAATTGACAATTTTAACGAATTGATCGTCGAGTTTTTTTGATGGTGGTGGTGGTGGGGATCGGTATGGTGGGGAGGAGAAGAAGAAGAGAGGAAGATGAAATGAAGAGAATAAAATTTGATTTAGGGTAATTAAGATTATTAATGGGTAAGGGTAGTTTTGTAACTTACCCATTAAGACTCCTCTAAAACCCACAAAAAATGTCCCTTTAAAATCAAGCTCTGGAAATTTTTGGTAGAAAGTGTAAAGATTATTAATTTTTATCATATAATAAGTGACCCACAAACATAAAATATAAATAAGACTTCTACATAAGATGACCTTGACCTCTAACATTGGAGATGCTCGGATAATTACCGCTATTAGCCTCTCCCCAAAAATATTCCAAATGAAAAACATTCACTTCCACTTTATTGCCGAAGTGGAGGACTCTCCTCCTACACCAACAACAATGTCGAGAAATTAACCTTTTTTTGGGGTTAGTAACCACAATACGAGCACTAACAAGAGGTAGCATGACAACCAGCACCACGCACGAGCAATGTACCACGGGTTGAAACAAAGCAAGCTTTTGATGCATTTTAGGTTGACCAAAAGGCAACCAACCAACCAAACCCCATTTCCTCAAACCCCAAACAATAAAAAGGATAACAAGACGTCAATACCCAAGTATAATCTCTGTTCAAACCCAATTTTAAAACCACAAAAAAAAAAAAACATATTCCACGCCTAGAAGTCCGAGAAAGAAGATAAACATAGATACTGTTCTCTCCTATCTTTATCTTCCTTTCTTCCAACTGCAGCAAACAATACACTTTGCTTAGATTTTGTCACCTCACGCATGCTCTGTCATTATTTACTTCTCCCTCTCATCTGTCTCGTTCCACACTTTTCACATCTCCCCATTGTTTTCTTTATTGAGCCTCCCGTTTTGTCCCCATTCTCCTTCCCAATACGCATCACACATCTCTTGTCACAAAATAGTAGCAGTATTCCTACACCCTTCCCCTACTTCCTATCCAAATCTATTGATATAATATCTCGCTATCTTCGATATTAAACCCCATATTAATTTCGCTTCACGTCCGTATGTAATGATACTAAATTAAACCAACTTTATTACTGGGATTTCCCGCTCTGTTGTGTCTGACAGAGTACTTACTCTACTTTTCTAACGTTTGGTTACATCAACGACACGTGTGAGCATCTCCCTGAGGACGACCCGACTCTCATGATTAAGATGGCGACACGTGGCGAGTCGGAAAAACGGCATTCTTGTCTGACGAACCCGACACGTGACGAGTTTGAAAAAAACGGTTGTTATATAGCATCCTAGCATTTACTATGGGCAGGACGATTCCGTAGGTCTTACTTCTAACTTTCTGATTACCCCATACGAAACAAGAAGCTGAGCTTAACAATGTTCAAATTTGTTGAATAATTTGGTTACTGACAGGGATTTGTTTGTTATTTAAAGCTAACGCAATTACTTCGTACAATCCAATTTCTTGCTTCTCTACCTTGGAAAAAATCCTTGCAATAAATATTCTCTGCCTCTGCCTCTGGCTCAGTTCTGTACTGTTCTGTTTTTATAGGGAAACGTTTTTCATTCTCCCTTCTTCCTTCATCTTCTTCTTCTCTGAGAAAGAAGAAGAAAGAAATTTACAGAGAAAAAAAATGGTAGAAATGAGTGAAAATAACAGTAATGGTAAAGAGAAATTAGTAGTGGAAGTATTAGGAGCACACAATCTGATGCCAAAAGATGGAGAAGGATCATCATCAGCATTTGTTGAAGTAGAATTTGAGAATCAGAGATTAAGAACACAAGTCAAATACAAAGATTTAAACCCAGTTTGGAATGAGAAGCTTGTGTTTAATGTTGATCAAGTGAGTGATTTACCTTACAGAACATTAGAAGTGAACATTTATAATGAGAAGAAAACAGGGAACAGTAGAAATTTCTTGGGGAAAGTTAGAGTTACTGGTTCTAATATTACTAAACATGGGAATGAAGCAATTCCTCAGTTGTATACTCTTGATAAAAGGAGTTTGTTTTCTCATATTAGAGGTGAGATTAGTTTGAAGCTTTATATTGTTAATAATCATCAAGGAAATGAGCTTCTTAATTTGAATTCATCTTCTTCTGGGGGTGTGAATGATGTTGGGGGTAATGATAATGGTGGAAATACGGTGGTGACGAATCAGAAGCAGAAACAAAAGCAGAAGAAGATGTTTCAGCAGCAGCAGCAACAACAGGAACAGCAGAATCAGCAGCATCAACAACAACAACAGAGGCAGCAGCAGCAACAACAACAGCAGCAGCAGCAGCAACAGAAGAATCAACATAAGCAGAATATGATTTTGTTGCAAAATCAAGAGCAGCAGCTTATGCAGAATCATCTTGGAGGTAAAAATAACAATCAAGGTGAGCTCAAACCTGTAATTATCACTACAAATGATCATGGTCATGGTCATAATCCAAGTATTATTCCTCATCAACCTGTGATTAATTCTGGGGGTTTTCATGGTTTTGGATTTGGGGGTGGTTCTGGTGAATTTGCTCTGAAAGAAACTAGTCCACATTTAGGAGGTGGGTTGAGTAACAAAGATAAAACTAGTTCAACTTATGATTTAGTTGAGCAAATGCAGTACTTGTATGTTCGTGTTGTTAGAGCAAGAGAAATGGTTTCTGTATTTGGTGGTGGAACTGAGTTAATGGCTGATGTCAAGCTTGGAAATTACAGGGGAATTACAAAGAGGAGTGGGTCTAATAATCCAGAATGGGATCAGATTTTCGCCTTTTCAAAAGATTGTATTCAGTCATCCATGGTGGAGATTTTTGTTAGAGAGAAAGAAAAAGATGATTTCTTGGGTAAGATTTGGTTTGATTTGAATGAAGTGCCAAAGAGGGTTCCGCCAGATAGTTCATTAGCTCCTCAATGGTATAGAATGGAAGATAAAAAGGGGGAAAAGGGTAAAACTGGTGAAATTATGGTATCTGTCTGGTTTGGTACTCAGGCTGATGAAGCATTTGCTGAGGCATGGCATTCGAAAGCTGCTAATGTTTCTTTTGATGGTCTTTCTTCAATTAAATCCAAAGTGTATCTGTCTCCGAGGCTCTGGTATCTCAGAGTCACTATTATTGAAGCTCAAGATCTTGTACCAGGGGAGAAAGGGGGTTCTTTGATGAGATATCCGGAGTTATCTGCAAAGGTGCAAATCGGGAACCAGGTTTTGAGATCGAGAACTGCTTCTGCGGTGGCTAATCGAGGGCTTTCGAACCCGTTCTGGAATGATGACATGGTGTTTGTTGTTGCTGAGCCGTTTGAAGATTTTCTTATGGTTTCTGTTGAAGACAGAATTGTTCCTGGTAGAGATGAGGTTTTGGGTCGGGTTGTTGTTCCAGTTACAACAATTGAACGGAGAAATGATGATAAGCCTGTTGTTTCCAAATGGTATAGTCTTGAAATGCATTATAACATGGGTTCTGATTCGAAAGTGGTGACGAGTTCGCGGTTTGGTTCTCGGATTCATCTTCGGGTGTCTTTGGATGGAGGGTATCATGTTCTTGATGAGTCAACAATGTATAGCAGTGATACGCGTCCGACTGCAAAACAGCTGTGGAGGCCTAATGTTGGGGTTCTTGAGATGGGGATTTTGGGAGCAAGCGGTCTTATGCCAATGAAGATGAAGGAAGGGAAAGGAAGTACTACTGATGCATATTGCATTGCAAAGTATGGTCAGAAATGGGTTCAACTCGGACCGTTGTAGACAGTTTGATGCCTAAATGGAATGAGCAGTATACATGGGAGGTTTTCGATCCTTGCACTGTTGTTACTGTTGGTGTGTTTGATAATTGTCACCTAGATAAAAACACCAATATATTCGGAATGGGTGCTCGTGATTCAAGGATTGGCAAAGTCAGAATCCGACTATCGACCCTAGAATCTGATCGTGTTTACACACACTCGTACCCGTTGTTGATGCTGCATCCAACTGGTGTGAAGAAAATGGGGGAGATTCAGTTGGCTATTCGGTTCTCTCTTGCAAACATGGGTAATGTACTTCACATGTACATGTGGCCGTTGCTTCCAAAGATGCATTATCTTCAGCCTTTATCTGTAAGTCAGCTTGAGAGTCTCAGGTACCAAGCATCAAATGTTGTTGCAGCACGCCTTAGCCGAGCAGAACCTCCATTGGGAAGAGAAGTTGTTGAGTACATGCTTGACAATGACTCGCATATATTCAGTATGAGAAGAAGCAAGGCTAATTTCTTCCGTTTAGTATCCGTTCTTTCAGGGGTTATTGCTATGGGTCGTACATTGGAAATGCTTAGAAGCTGGCAGAAGCCTGTTTACTCTGTTATGTTCTTGATGGTGTTTCTAGTGCTGGTAGCGTACCCGGAGCTGATACTTCCATCTATACTGCTCTACATCTCGGTTTTGGGTCTCTGTAGGTACAGAGGACGCCCTAGACATCCAGTTCACATGGACATTCGTCTTTCCCACGCTGAAACTCCTTATCCAGACGAATTGGATGAAGAATTCGATACATTTCCATCGACCCGAAGCAATGAGATGGTTCGGATGAGGTATGATAGGTTGAGGAGTGTGGCTGGGAGGATACAAACAGTTGTAGGTGATTTGGCTACACAAGGGGAAAGGTTACAAGCACTGCTTAGTTGGAGGGATCCTCGTGCAACATTCCTATTTGTTCTGCTTTGCTTGTTTGCTGCTATTGGGTTCTATGCTGTGCCGTTTCGTGTTGTTGTGGCACTGTGGGGTTTATATGGATTTAGGCCACCGAAGTTCAGGAGCAAATTGCCTTCACCAGCACTTAGCTTCTTTAGGAGGTTGCCAACAAATGCTGATAGCTTGTTGTAGCGAGTAAAAGAGAATGGAGGTGGCCGCAGGGGTATAGAAAGGGAAATATTAGATTTGAAAGAAAATGTAGTGTAGTGAAAAGACATCAAGGAGAAATGTACTTGTGTTTGTTTGTAATGGGAGCTGGGGGTCTTTTTATTTTAGAATGTTGTATTCTCTTTAATTTGAATATATCTATTCTTCGCTTGTAGGATTTTGTTATGTTTCGTTCATCTTTTTGTGGAGGGAGGGATCATGAACACTCTTGCTATGGTTGTCTTGTTCTTAGATATACTGCGATTATTGGACAACTTGGTGAGTATTTTCTCAGAGCTGATTGTTCTTTGGTTTCTCTGTTACAGGCTTACAGTTTTGCAGGTAAGTTGCCTGACTGTTGCAGGAAGCATAAACCATTAAGGTATGTGGTCTGAGGTTCAAATATGGGTTTGCAATTTTCATTCGGACCCATGGTATTTGATACAGTAGTATTTTGTTTTTGTCATAGGAAGCTGAGACGATGGAGCATGGATGGGGCTCAGGCCATGGAGACTATCTCTTCACATTTTTCAGACTGATTTGAGCTTTACTCTCAACATGGTGAAGTCAAGGGTGAGTTTAAACTTCTTTTAATTTTGCACTAGTTTTTCCCACATCTCTGCATTTTGATTTCCGCTGTAATTGAACTAGTAGTTGTTACTTTAAAGTGATCAAACTGTGACTGCTTAAATGTTCCGGGGAGCAATGTCTAAAGATTCAGATCTATTTGACTATTTCTACTGTCAGGGTCTATTTGAGCTGAGCTGCAATTCTTAGTTGCAAGATGCTATAAGAAGGAAAATGGTCAAGGCAATGGTATTAATATGCCAATAAATTTGTTACCAAGAAAACAACAAAGATTTATAGTTTTGGCCTTGGGTTGATCGCTTCGCTGCATTACAGCCTAACAAGTATTTATGTGTGCCAACCAAGTGATACGTGAGTTCTTAAGTGTGTATCAGATATGGATATGCGATATGCTCAGATGGATATGGATATGGATATGCGATATGCTCAGATGTATCAGAATCTTCCTTGAAACGATATGCTCGGATGTATCAGATATGGATATGCGATATGCTCAGATGCTCAGCCGAACAAAAACATCTTGCTAGGTACAAAGCCATTTGTAGTCTCAAGAAACGAGTTCTATTCTTTTCAAAATCGACGATGAATCCCAGCCCAATTCATAATCACCTAAACAGGGGATTTGCAATTTTCAGGTATGTGGTCTGAGGTTCAAATATGGAATTGCAATTTTCATTTGGACCCCTGGTATTTGATACAGTAGTTTTTTGTTTTTGTCACAGGAAGCTGAGACGATGGAGCAGGATGAGGTGAAAGTGGCCCAAGAGGGGTTACTGTGTGAAGATAGAAAGGAGCATTGATGGGGAATCCATGGTGAACTAGTCAAGGGTGAGTTTTCTTTAAACTTCTTTTTCGCTAATTTTTTTCTAGTATCTCTAAACTTTGAATTTCACAGTAATTAAACTAGTAAGTTGTTACTTGAAAGTGATCAAATTGTCACTGCCTATATGTTCTGCACAGCAATATCTAAGTATTCAAGTCTATTTGACTATTTTTGAGTTATGTCGTTTAGTGTACAATCATGTCACGAGAGGAGGCTCCAAGATGGAACATGGGGCGCTTAAACTTTTTTTAAAAATTTGCCCAAACATTCTTCGAATATAAATCTTAATAATAGTTCTTCAAAATCTTCGTTTCAGTTTTCTCCGACATACCAACATTCAAGAGAGATCTGAAGTTCATATCAATTACTAAAAATTTAGTAGATTAACTCCAGGATACATAAGAGCATTTAGAAAACTATGACATGAACATAATAAATGTTTGCGAAAACAAATCAAATAAAGAAGCATGGGTTTATGTAAACATAAACATCATAAGAGCTTCATTATAAGCACAACTTAAGGATGAGCACATATATGGAGAAAGCATGACAACTATCACAATTCAGTTTGTCAAGGCTTGGCTCATTTTTTTCCCATTTCAGTTCAACAAATATCAATGACTACTTTGCACGTACATACACACCAGTTTGATTTTCTAACCGTGGAGACACGACCATGATTTTCTAACCGTGGAACTATGAGAATAGTCAAGAACTGGCGGAAAACTTCAAGTCTTGTTGATTGTAAATTGATCTCTGATCACTCCTGTATTGAATCCGATTTCAAATCGGCACTATCAGTGTATGTAACAGGCCTAAAGTGCAAAAACGGGCACCTTTTGACAACTTCGTTCACATTCATTTGAAAATAGCTGGGATTCCACTCCTACCCTTTGCCGTGATCAATTTAGGTGTCAAACAAGTTGAAAATGTATACTTCAATTTTCTTTGAATATGTAAAATCAGATCTTATTAAAAGTAAAATTTACATGAATTTTAAGTTCACGATAAAGAATCCGGCCACACCACCACCACCACCATTTTTCATTTGAATATATTATATACCTCTTTAAAACCTGTGCTACACCGCCACTATTTTCATTTGCCCCGAATTTAAGAAGTTTCAAAGCTAACAAAACTACCTTGGGAGACAAATATAGAGTTGCATTGAGCGGTAACAAAAACGAATGACCGTTACAAGAGAGGGGCTCTACTTATAGAGATCTAGTTTCGGAATTATACACACACCAACATAAGAAACACCTAAAAGATGAAAACATATACATTAAGAAATTATACTTGACAGACACTCTTTTACTCTTAACATAACTTCGCAACGCTACACCAATTTCATTCGGCCAAAAGATAGTAGAAGTCATTTTGACGACAGAGACAATGTATTGGATTTAATGTTGCAAGTCGAGAAGGTTTTAAATATATTTTGAAAAGTTGCTTAATTTTTTTTTTTTTTTTTTTTTTTTTTTTTTTTAAAAACGGCAAAAGATGAAAACTCACAAAGCAGTGAGCTTCAAAGATTGAGCTAACAAGGCTAGCTCATACCAATTACGGTATCCCAATTATAAATGAGAGTTGACAGAGAAAAACCCTCAAATAATTTAGTGTGCAAAGACCAATTGAAAAGCGTAGACTTTGTAGGATCAAAATATCGTACAACACATTTTGTTAGTGTGCGAGATGCATTCATTTCCTTAGTATGCGAGAATATAGCAAGAGTCTGCGAGAACGTAGCGGGAGCCTGAGAGAACGTAGCGGGAGCATGAGACAATATGAGCTGTACTCCATTATATGTGAGTTGTCATTCATTATGTAAACACCTATATAAAGAGAAAGGCATGAGAGAGAAAAGGGATACACATTTTGTGAAAGAGGGTGGATACACATTTTGTAAAAGGGAGAGACACATTTGTAGAGAGAGATTATTATTTTCTTTATCATCTTCTTCCCCTAAAACTAGATCTAGAGCTCTACCAAATAACCATTAATGGAGATTCTAAATGTAATACTCATGTAATTCAAACAATCATAGTGAAGAACCATGGATGTAGATCACATTAATCGAACCATGTAAAAAATCCTTGTGTCCATTTTTACAATTTTAGCACTTTTATCTTCATTTTCATATCAAATAAGTTTAGATCTAGAAACTATTATCATGATATCATAAGGGGTGTTAGTTGTGGGATATCCTGCAACTACATTTTTGGCGCTAGAAACAGGGAGGAGTAAAGGATTTATCCTTCCTGTAACTTGTTGGTTCAAGAAGTTTCCATGAAGATTAGCTATCGTTCATATTTTTCTAGATCTACAAAGTTTAGGTTCACAAATGGAAATTTCATGGAAAAAAGTACACTTTCAGGGAAGAAAACCAAGGTTTCAATAGAAGATTTCCATGTTCAGGATAAAAAGCAAGAGGCAAATTGTTGAAAGAAATTAAGGAAGGGCGGAGTGCACATAAGAGGCATACGCTGCGGTTTTTGTCACTAGCGAATACTAGGACAGATGGTTCAAGGTCGAGAAAACAAACAATAGGTCATGGGTTCGAGTTTGCACACATACATATTTTTCATTTTCTTCTCATTTTCAGTGGCGAATAAAGAAAAAAGTTGTGCGTTAATTTCGCATAGAGGTTCTTGAACAGTTGGTCAAGAGAATAGTATGTACGTTCGAATTCGCCTGCGAGCATAGTTTTCTTCTTTTTACAGAGGGCGAAAAAATGAATAATTTCGCAATATTGTTTCATTCTTTCGCATCCAAGAGGCAAAGACAATTGGTCATCTGCGAAGTTAATGAGTTCATTGTTGCGCGTTCAAATCCCAACGAACGGGTATTTTTTGCGTGGTCTCTGATAATTTCGCATGGATATTTCGCACAGAAGAAAGTGGATGATTATTTCGCACAAACACTTCGCAGAGGCAGGGTTAGCACAGTTGGTTCAGTACGGTATAATGCAAGTAGCAGGTCGCGAGTTCAATTCTTGCCTTTCGCATCTGTTTTTGCTAAGCGACATTTATACTTCATGCAACGTATTTTTCGCGCGAAATTGACAACATCGAATCACATCAAAGCTAAGTACTCCTTTCCTTGCATATTTTACTTACATCAAATAAAAAGTTTTTGATTTGATATACAAAAAGCGATACAATCGCACGATTACAAAGATTTCACAATTACAAAGATTCGAGAAAAATCTCGCAGATCAATTTATATATTTCTCTTGAATATTTGCTTTGTTTCAAATGAGAATGATATTTAACATGGAGAGTAGTAGGAGGCAAAATAAGACCTTCCATCAACAGGCGAGTAAGACCTTCCATCAATAGGGCCGCATAAGACCTCATTAGGATCATTTCCATGAAAGATATTTATCAAATGAGACGAAACAAGTTATACAAAGGAAATCAAAACAAAGAAAAACGATTTGAACTTGCAATTAAATGAATTTTTTTGATAAAAGAAATGTTGAATGCTAATCTAAATTCTTATTTGCATTACAGCATAGCATGAGGCAGAGAACATGGAGTAGTAGTTTCATTCGCATGCTTCTTATTTGTTCGCATACTTCTTATTCGCAATCGAGGACGTAAAGATACTTCTTATACTTCATACTTCATACTTCGTATACTTCAGGATGATACTTCTAATTACTTCTCAATGCTTCGGAACTTCACAAAAGAATAGAGGCAAGTACGTACTTTTCAAGAAAAGTATTCTTTAGCGTAGTTCCTTCATCAACTATGAAAGACTACTACAACAATGGATTTTTTTCTTAAAGATCGCTCTCAAGCAATATTCAAGAAAAAAGGGGCAAAATGTAGGATCAAAATATCGTATAACACATTTTGTTAGTGTGCGAGATGCATTCATTTCCTTAGTCTGCGAGAATATAGCAAGAGTCTGCGAAAACGTAGCGGGAGCCTGAGAGAACGTAGCGGGAGCATGAGACAATATGAGCTGTACTCCACTATATGTGAGCTGTCATCCATTATGTAAACACCTATATAAAGAGAAAGGCATGAGAGAGAAAAGGGATACACATTTTGTGAAAGAGGGAGGATACATATTTTGTAATAGGGAGAGACACATTTGTAGAGAGAGATTATTATTTTCTTTATCATCTTCTTCCCTAAAACTAGATCTAGAGCTCTACCAAATATTATTAATGGAGATTCTAAATGTAATTAATACTCATGTAATTCAAACAATCATAGTGAAGAACCATGGATGTAGATCACATTGATCGAACCATGTAAAAAATCCTTGTGTCCATCTTTACAATTTTAACACTTTTATCTTCATTTTCATATCAAATAAGTTTAGATCTAGAAACTATTATCATGATATCATAAGGGGTGTTAGTTGTGGGATATCCTGCAACTACACACTTAATTAACAACGATAATAAGTTGATTTGTATGCCTATACCTGTTAGAGTACAGACGATTGTTCCTTTCGCTCCAAATTGTCCACCAGATGACAAAGGGTAATAAACCCCAAAGCTTTTTAAACATTTTGCTTCCTTTCTTATTCCTCCACTCCCAAATAGTAGCTTTCACGCCTTCCGCAAAGTTCCAACTAATACCAAAACTATTTAAAAAAATAGTTCCAAACTTTAGCGACTTCCTTGCAATAATAAAATAATGATCATCCGATTCAACAGAAAATGAACAAAACAGACAGTTCGGATTGTTTAAAAATTCCTCCACAACAAAAGTAAAAAGGTCTTCATTTCAATTTTCTCCAACATCCCATCATTCAACAAAGATTACTAGAAATTTGGCTCATTAACTCCATGAGGCATAAGAGCATGAGCATTTACAGTTTCTTTAACAAATTCAACAAAGATCCAAATGGAAGAAATACTTGCGAAAACAAATCAAATAAAGAAGCATACATTTATAAGCATAATGCATAAACATCATAAGAGCTTCATTATGCGCAACTTAAAGATGAGTGCAAATGAAAAAAGCACGATGCTGACAGACGGCTAACACAATGCAGTGCGTCAAGCGCTTCCACACTTAAATCATTTTTTACAGTTTAATAAAGTAGAAATTTCCGATGAACCCATGCTTGATCCCTCTTTCTTCTAAAAACCCGTCATTAAGAGAGTATATATCGGTAGCCCAAAACACAAGATGTACTAATTTAGGATTAATAGTCTTAGATTAAATTTAGGTGAAGAGAGTATATATCGGTAGACCAGTAGTTTTGAATTTCTGAAGGTTGGATTTCACAATTGATCGATACAACACACAACCTGTGATATGTCAATTATATAACAAAATATAATGCAGAATAAAAATAACATAGATACATTTAATTTTGTTAACGAGGAAACCGCAAATGCGTAAAAAAAACCCAGGACCTAGTCCAGTTGAACACACACCGTATTAAGCCGCTACGTACACTAGCCTACTACAAACTAACTTCTGGCCCAGCTGTAGTTGAACCCCAATCAATCTCACATTGATCCAAGGTACAATTGTGCTCCTTACGTCTCTGATCCCATCAGGATACTACGCACTTGATTCCCTTAGTTGATCTCACCCACAACTAAGAGTTGCTACGACCCAAATCCGAAGACTTTAATAAACAAATCTGTATCACACAGAAATATCTACAGTAATAGATAAATATGTCTCCCACAAAAATACCTACGAGTTTTGTTCCGTCTTTTGATAAATCAAGGTGAACAGGAACCAATTGATAACCCGGACTTATATTCCCGAAGAACAAATTTAGTATTATCAATCACCTCACAATAATCTTAATCGACGCTGGCGAAAGAAGAAATTGTGGAATCACAAACAATGAGACGAAGATGTTTGTGACTACTTTTATATCTTGCCTATCGGAGATATTAATCTCACGCCAATCGTTACGATTGTTCTCAACACGATAGAATCAGCAAGATCAGATCACACAACTACGAGAAAGTAGCATCGGTATGGCTTCACAATCCCAATTAAGTCTTTAAGTCATTAACCTGGTTTTCAAGAAGAAACCTAAGGTTAAAGGAGAATCAACTCTAGCTAATACAACTAGTATCACACAGGAGGTGTGGGGATTAGGTTTCCCAGTTGCTAGAGTTCTACCAATCACGCGTGAAATTGATTGATCCTTGAACATTGGTTTTTAGTCTATTCCGCATTATTTAAATTACATGCGTGGTTTTGCTTCAGCATGTAACGCCGAGGAAGCCCAATCAGATCCAGCTGAAATATGTAGGAAAGCTTTTTGGTCTGCCGAGTATAAAATGAAGGCATATCCCATGGATAGATTTTCTTTTTTAAATAACGCATCAGTGAAAAATATCCAGTCCGATCTGATGTTGTTCCACACGTAATTGGGAATCTTCTTTTTTTGGATGCCTTGAGCTTCGGTCTCTTCCTTGATAACTAAAGACTGTATGAATATTTTTATCTGTTGAATTAAAGAGGAGGGATCCGGAACGGTTTTTCTGAAAACTACCTTGCATTTATATTTCCATATGAACCAAAGAATGATTGCAATTTGTTCAATAAATTGCGAGAAGTTTTGATCATCGATCCAAAATTCAACCCACTTGCTAATCACACCTGTGTTAACTCGCGAATTGACCGCTTCCAAGGAGCAACCAAACCAAACTGCTCTGGCAAAATGGAAAGTTATAAAAACATGATTTTCCATTTCCATAGCTTGGTTATTGCACATTTGACACTCTGAGGAAACCTCTGGGTTATGAGCCGCTAGTCTACCCAAGGTCGGTAAAGCTTTCTGAATTAATTTCCAAATAAATATCCTGATCCGAGGTAAATTCTGCATCTTCCATAGTTTTTTCTGCGGGAAATCAATATCATTCTCATTATCAAAATTAATATTAATGATAATGTTATAATTTTTTTTTCCGAGAAATCTCCTGATTGGTGGTGATTCCATCTTATCCTATCTCTATCTAAAAATTTTCTTTTATTTATGAAGAGAACAAATCATCTAGCTTTTCCGTGTCCCAATATCCTTCATTATTTATTAGATCTTGAGCTATTTGCGGCAAATTATCATCTTTGTCCCTTGGTTTATTTATTCTGTCAGTATTCGGAATCTAGTTGTTCTCACACAGTATTATTATCATTATTGGTTAAGGATGTAGTCCTCTTTCCACAACTTGTGCTTGAGTTATGCATTAGTTTTGTCTCTTGATTATCGTTCAAATCTCTATTGTATTTCATAATCACATATGTATTGTGATAGGATTTAGATGTTTGTTTAGTTGAGTGACCAATTAATTAAATTCACATCCTTGTCCATATCTAAGTTTGGGTTTATCATTGAGTGATAGACGCATTTATGTGTCTATATTAGTCTCAATTCTCTGTCATGTTAGTATTCGATTTTGTACTTATTTTGGCTTTTTATGTTTTTGTAGGTGTTTTTAGAGAAATAAGCTTTTGCGGGAAAATTGGCTCGAAAAGTGGAATTTGCGCAACCGGAGGACGCGTGCTATTCGGACCCCTCAAATAGATAAGGGGCACCCAGATGATAAGGGGTAACCCTACAGGGCAACTAATATCGGCACCCCAAAGAACAGATAAGGGGCACTCCATCTTCACGGTTTAAAAAGCAGAAAAAATGGCGGGAAATGTCACGTTCAAAAGCTGCTCACATGCGAACTTCTGGATTGGGATGTTGGACGTAATATTTATAGATTCAATCACTAAACTTGATTGGGTTGGACTTGAATGGACCAGACAGGGGATATATATGTGTTGGATCCGAAGAACATGGGCTGGATAATCCGGACTTTGTTATAACAAGGAAGGATAATATCTCGGTTCTTCTGGAAATCATTTTTTGGTAACTACGTGGAGAGGAAGAAGATATATTCGTATGGATTTTGTCCAAGATATTTTAGGAAGTTGGTTTGGCTGAGAAGACGCGTAGGAGAATTAAAGGGAAATAAAATCCGTGAATTATTCCCAAAGAAAGCCGAAGAAGAGAAAGATATTTCAAAAAGATTTTCTCGGATTTAATGGGTGTTGTGGTGTATATATAGTTGTATGGAACTTAACATAGGGGGAGTCGAGAGTTTGGGGCACCAATCGGGAGTTGGGAGAGCCAACAGAGGGCTCAGGAGCGAAGAACAAAAATTGCAGAGAAGTTCTATGCTGCTGCTGAAGAAGAAGAACACGAAGAACTTTGTGCTGCTAAGGACAGTCGCATAAAAACGCTGTAATATTACGACATACAGGCAGTCTTAAATCGAGCAGACTTATATTTTACAGCAGTTTCCATATATCGTTTTTGTAACAGCTTTGTAACAGCTGTTTGTAACGCTTATACAACGTTGCGAACTGTCTTAGTCATTAGTTTTCTCTTGTTTTTCACCCTTTTGAGCTATGAACACCTATTTTGAGTACGTGAATAACATGAGGAGCTAAACCCCAACACTGGGACAATGGAGGAAGCTGTATTTCATCCATGTGGTAATTTAGTTAATTCTTTATTTACTTTTTGCACCGATTTTAATTGAATTAAGGTTTCTATTAATTACATGTGACTTTTTTGATGGAGCATGATTAATCCTAGGGATTCTTGATGCGCCATGCTTATGATCTACAAGTAATATTTTATGGAATCTACTTTGGCAAAGAATAAAGTTATTTGTTTTGAGCTATAATCGCTGAGGATTAATTTCTGAACCACTTGAATATGAAAAATCAGAAATCCCGAGTCCCAGATAATCTCTCGATATTGTGACATCTTGTAAATATATTTTCTTTGTTTTTAGTGTTTAATCAAACCTTTACAAGTCTGAGTTGAACGAACTTTACTACCACTTTTTACAAACAACTTCATAATTTCATCAATTTTTGGCGCCGCCGACGCGGACTTGTATTTAGGTTTAGGTTTTAGGTTTTGTATATTTATTTTCCTATTTTATATTTTTTTTGTTCTTTTTTACGTCTTTGGTATTTTTGTTTTTGTTGTGCAGGATTAACTCGAAGCTAAAAGTGGAAAGTCGAACTTGCCAAAAAAGGAGAAAACCGGAGATATTATTTTTGTTAGTTTTTCTCTATTTCTTTTGGACTTGTATATATTGTTTGTTTATTTTTTTAGTATTTTATTTAAAAAAAAAAAAAAAAAAACACTTGCACACACCAATTGCATCGTCAGACTACCGATTTTAGGAAAACTCGTGGATTAGTAAGCTGAACCCGTGCCTTGGGCCTTTTGGGAGTTACCAGCTGAAAGTCCACAAACCTCAGCCTCGTACCTTTGGGTATATTTTGCTGTAGGTAACCTGAGCTTACCCATTTTAGTCAACCTTGCATTTGCACGTGCACAATATAATGTCAAACTGGTATTACAATAGCCAATACAACGAATACTGAGTTTCAAAATGGACGTTACTACTTTGACCATAGTGTGAATAGTGGTTGGGAACATCAGCCTTTTCAAGGTTATGGCTCATACCATGATGAGCCCAATTACTATCCACACACCCACGGGTCATACGAGCAAAATTACTCTCTACTAGAGTCCGCACGTAAGTTAGCTGAGTCAGCACAAAAGATACTTAAGTCGACACGTAGTTCAGCTGAGATGAATAACTTAGTTATGGATGAAAGCAATGCAACGTGTGAACTTTCTTTCCTATATAGAATCAGGAAGTCATGTGAGTCGACTCAGAAAATGTTGTTAGAGGCCCAGGAAAGAACTGCTCAAGATAGTCTTAATTCTCAATATAGTGTTTCCAATAGTACCTTTGAAAATGAGGATAGTTATTTGCATAATCAAGATGACGAGGTTAGAATTGGTAACACTACTTTAGAAGAGGTTCGATCATTTTCATGTTATTATAATGATGATTATGATGAGGATAGTGTTGATGAAGAATTTGAAATAAGTAGGCATTGTGATCAGGAATTTGTTACTCCAATTGAGCTTAATAATGATAATGTTTCTAGTTCAAATCCAAATAATTTTAACAATTATTCACCTATTCAAAGGGACGAGGATTTGTCTAGAGATACCACCGTTTTAGACGATATAGTTTTTCCTTATGATTACGAAGCCGATGATGGTTTAGAGGAGCAGGTCTATTATGAGAATATTGTTTTAGAGTCTAGCGATTTAGAAACATTAGTCTTAGACAAAGAAAATGAACTCGTAGAGATGAGTGAGGATGAACCTGACTTAGAAGAATCAATTGACCATTTTCAGGATCGGATGACCTTGAAATTAGGGAAGTTGTGACTAGTCTTTCTAGAGACACTGAAACTCTAAGTTTGGGGGTGATTATCATTCTCCATGTGCCTTAACTCTTAGAAAGGTCCCTCACTTGGGACTTGACATATGTGCCTCAACCATTTTAAAAGATTATCTTCATACACGTTTTCCCGAACCTAGTGATGTCCATAGGGAAGTTCAGTTATTAGAAACCCATCCTCTGGTTAATGTGGTTTATTCAGGCTATGATACCCAAATTGATTTTGTTTTCCCACCAAATATTTTTCAACCAGTGGGAACGTATAAGTTTCAGATGTGTCAATTATTTAGTTTTGAGACTAAACCTAAGTACTCTAGAAAATTAGTACCGACACATTTTCTTAAGATTGATCGTCAGTTTCATCATGGTCAATTGCGTGAGTCAAAACTGATTGACTTAGAGGATCCTCAATTATTCAGGTTATTATTATGTGCTTCTAAGTTCTTATTTGAGTTTTTTCAAACTCTAATACCTGAATCGGATCTTAGCTACGAGGAATTCCAACACATGAAAATATTTTATTTGGACCCAGTTATAGAACATGAACCTGAACCACAGCTAGATGTAGTTATCTTAAACAGGAAACTAGACAAGGGTGTGCTTTATTTGTTTATTTATTTTCTTGGCATGTTGCAGATTCCTTTTATTTGTGATAGCTCTATTTGGTTTTTATGACCCACGATATTTCGGCTATTACTTTATGATTCTATGAGGTGACTAATCCTTTCTTAGTCTGGCTGAAGACATTAAACTTAGCACTTCTTGGGAGGTAACCCAATATTCATGCGACACGGTAATATCTTTTCTTAACTCTTTTACTTCAAATGGTAACAGTTTCTCCTTGTTCATGCTTTTAATTTTATCTTTAGAACATTGAGGACAATGTTAGATTTAAGTTTGGGGTTATGGGAGAAACATTTTAGTTGCATTGATAAACCTCGCAGCCTAGAAATTTATGCTTATTAAGGATGGCACTAACCAATCTAAGTGGATGGAAGCATTTTGGTTGTAGGAGTTGAGGAACCAATCCGATTAGATGGAAACATCTAAAGAGTCTATTCATAAAAGCACGGAGCTCGGTGTTAGAAATAACATGATAGTTTCACCATATCTCGTTGAGTCCTTTTCACTTCTGTTTTTATTTTATTTTGTTTTTATACTATGTTTCTCTAGGTGATTAGGTGGGGCCCACGAATCAAGTTGTTACCAATGCTAGAGTGATTGAGATAAAAAAAAAAAAAAAAAGTGAGACCAGACCATCAGACCAACTGGAATAAATTCAATAAAGTCGACCACTGGAACCCTTGTATATGCCAGTTGTGTTGACTTAGAGTTAGGTTTATCGACCACTGGTTCCCTTGTATATGCCAGTGTTTTGATATTAGTCGACTAGTATCTCAGTCCATTAGGATAGGTTCATTTTGGCGAGGCCTTGGACAGACTATGGGAAACACCATTCACTTAGTAAACATCAAAACCATCTATGTTTTTCTCTATATCCATCTTCTTGATCTATCCATGTGATTAGTTTTGACTCCGGATATTTATGTCCATAGTGCGACTATCTGAGTAGAGCTCTGTGACTTATATATGAATTTTAGTATGCTTGAGTGCAAACTCGTGTACAGCAATTGGAATTTTGAATCGAGGTACTTTCTCTTGTAGTCAATAAGTATGCCAACCAAGGAGATTTTTTAGTGCCTTCTGAGGTTCTGTGTGAATAGTTAGGGTCTGGAGTGTAAAGGTTTTGTGGGTATATCTCTTGTAAACCCTCCCGAGACTATAACTCGGCCACTAGGGCCACCTAGGGGTTTAAAGGCTTATTGCATACGCTAAATGCAATCGACGATGCCTCTGCTGACAATGAGTTAGGATTATATTTTCTTGATTTGATTTGCTCGTGACTAGCAAATAATAAGTTTGGGGGTATTTGATAGATGCATTTATGTGTCTATATTAGTCTCAATTCTCTGTCATGTTAGTATTCGATTTTGTACTTATTTTGGCTTTTTATGTTTTTGTAGGTTTTTTTAGAGAAATAAGCTTTTGGGGAAAATTGGCTCGAAAAGTGGAATTTGCGCAACCGGAGGACGCGTGCTATTCCGACCCTCAAATGGATAAGGGGCACCCGGATGATAAGGGGTAACCCCACAGGGCAACTACTATCGGCACCCCAAAGAACGGGATAAGGGCACTCCAACTTCATGGTTTAAAAACAGAAAAATGGCGGGAAATGTCACGTTCAAAAGCTGCTCACATGCGAACTTCTGGATTGGGATTTGGACGTAATTTTTATAGATTCAATCACTAAACTCGATTGGGTTGGACTTGAATGGACCAGGCATTGGGGATGTATATGTGTTGGATCCGAAGAACATGGGCCGGATAATCCGGACTTTGTTATAACAGGAAGGATAATATCTCGGTTCTTTTGGAAATCATTTTTTGGTAACTACGTGGAGAGGAAGAAGATATATTCGTATGGATTTTGTCCAAGATATTTTAGGAAGTTGGTTTGGCTGAGAAGACGTGTAGGAGAATTAAAGGGAAATAAAATCCGTGAATTATTCCCAAAGAAAGCCGAAGAAGAGAAAGATATTTCAAAAATATTTTCTCGGATTTAATGGGTGTTGTGGTGTATATATAGTTGTCTGGAACCTAACATAGGGGGAGTGGAGAGTTTGGGGCACCAATCGGGAGTTGGGAGAGCCAACAGAGGGCTCAGGAGCGAAGAACAAAAATTGCAGAGAAGTTCTCTGCTGCTGCTGCTGAAGAAGAAGAACACGAAGAACTTTATGTCATGTATGACAAGTCGCATAAAAACGCTCGTAATATTACGACACAAGGCGATCCTTAAATCGAGCAGACTTATATTTTACTGACAGCTTTTCATATATCGTTTTTTATAATGTTTGTTTGTAACGCTTATACAACGTTGCGAATTATCGAGTCATTAGTTTTCTCTTGTTTTTCACCCTTTTTGAGCTATGAAAACCTATTTTGAGCACGTGAATAACATAAGGAGCTAAACCCCAACACTGGGACAACGGAGGAAGTCGTTTTCATCCATGTGGTAATTTAGTTAATTCTTTATTTACTTTTTGCACCGATTTTAATTGAATTAAGGTTTCGTTAATTACATGTGACTTTGTTTGATAGAGCATGCTTAATCCTAGGGATTCTTGATGCGCCATGCTTATGATCTACAAGTAATATTTTATGGAATCTACTTTGGCAAAGAATAAAGTTATTTGTTTTGAGCTATAATCGCCGAGGATTAATTTCTGAACCACTTGAATATGAAAAATTGTGAAATCCCGAGTCCCATTAATCTCTCGATATTGTGACATCTTGTAAATATATTTTCTTTGTTTTTAGTGTTTAATCAAACCTTTACAAGTCTGAGTTGAACGAACTTTACTACCACTTTTTACAAACAACTTCAGAATTTCATCAATTTTTGGCGCCGCCGACGCGGACTTGTATTTAGGTTTAGGTTTTAGGTTTTGTATATTTATTTTCCGATTTTATATTTTTTTTGTTCTTTTTTACGTCTTTGGTATTTTTGTTTTTGTTGTGCAGGATTAACTCGAAGCTAAAAGTGGAAAGTCGAACTTGCCAAAAAAGGAGAAAACCGGAGATATTATTTTTGTTAGTTTTTCTCTATTTCTTTTGGACTTGTATATATTGTTTGTTTATTTTTTAAGTATTTTATTTTTTTTTTATTAAAAAAAAAAAAAAAAAAAAAAAACACGTGCACACACCAATTGCATCGTCAGACTACCGATTTTAGGAAAACTCGTGGATTATTAAGCTGAACCCGTGCCTTGGGCCTTTTGGGAGTTACCAGCTGAAAGTCCACAAACCTCAGCCTCGTACCTTTGGGTATATTTTGCTGTAGGTAACCTGAGCTTTCCTATTTTAGTCAACCTTGCATTTGCACGTGCACAATATAATGTCAAACTGGTATTACAATAGCCAATACAACGAATATCCGACTGAGTTTCAAAATGGACGTTACTACTTTGACCATAGTGTGAATAGTGGTTGGGAACATCAGCCTTTTCAAGGTTATGGCTCATACCATGATGAGCTATAATCGCCGAGGATTAATTTCTGAACCACTTGAATATGAAAAACTGTGAAATCCTGAGTCCCAGTAATCTCTCGATATTGTGACATCTTGTAAATATATTTTCTTTGTTTTTAGTGTACCATAAGTAAAAATACCACTTAATGGGCCAAGTTGATACTTGAATCATGTTTTGGTCCTCATCCAAGCCCACTAACCAGTCAACCAAGGCAGCCCACCAATCTGCACGGACTGGTCAATGGTCAAAGTCGGTCAACTATCAAAGTCAACTTCCGGTCAAGGTCATGGTCAACGGTCGGTCAACAGTCAAGGTCAACCGTCGGTCAACTATCAAAGTCAGTCGCACCCCTAGCCAATTTTCAGTCTTGTAGCCAGCAATGCTGCAAACCAATTCCCAGCCAAAAACTCTTCCACGCTGCCAACCAGTCTCCAACCATGCTGCCACCGGCCTCCCATCCACACACGCGACCATCATGCTGTCGACCATCATGCCATCGCCATCAAGCCGTCCCTACCATGCAAAGTCACTGTTCCGCCAAAAATGTCCACCAATACCGCGACCATCATTTATGTAGAATTTATCATGGAAGCATAAATGTGCAGTTTCATGCGAATTGAATTCCAGCAGTTGACCATGCGAATTGAAGTCCAAAGATTTTGACCATGCATGCTAAATGCAAAAAATTCAGCCATGTGTCTAAATGCAAATCGCTTTGACCATGCAAATGCTAAATGCAAAGTGATTTCTTCCATGCGGTACTAATTGCGGCAGTTTCATACATGCGTAATTAACTCCAATTTGTTTCATACAGAATTGATGATGGAGACATGAATGAGCAGTTAATGTAATTTATATTTATATTTAGATGTGGAACTGTATAAATAGGAGAGGGCAGAAATCAGGGAAAGGGGGAGGCCAGGAGGAGAGGAAAACATACTTTGTAATACAAAAGTCAATAAAACATTTCTCCCCAAGGGGATTCGCCCGTGGAGATAGGCAACCTATGCCGAACCACGTTAAACCTCTGTCTTTCATTTTGTTCTTCATTTCGTCTCCTAACCCAAAATACACACCAAACTATCCATTCATCGTGTTTCGTGCCCAAAAGTAATTTTGGGTACAAACATTGGCGCCAACTAAGGGGACATACGAGAAAAAGAATCGTGTTTTCCCATTGAGAAAAGTTGTAGAAAATGCTTCAAATCTTGTCCGCGAAAAGTGCGTCCGAGCGTTTTGAAAAATCACTGCTGCAGCAGCTTGACCGCAATCGCTGCAAATGATGTTTGATCATAATGATCATGATCCGGTGATCGCAAAATGCCGACCATATAATCGCACATACTACAAATCCGCTTGATCGCAACCTGCTGCAATCAAGATTCGCCCGTTTGATTTGTCAAGTTATTACCTGCGGATACCGCTGAAAATCGTGTCACTACTAAATCTGATGATAGTGTTGTTGGGACACTCGGTTCGCGGCCAAAGATGTAGTGAAATACCATCAAAATTGTTGTAGGAGATTCGATCCACAACATGGCTGGATCCAGTTTCGATTTCTATCACTCTGCGTCCGGTGATCGCATTGGGCATTGTTCGCTTAATCACAATTACTATAGCCCAAGATCACGATCGGAAGCCACCAAAATCGACTCACTACGAACATCGCCAGATGTTCGATCCGCCATGTTCATGGAGAAAAAATGTTGCAAGGAGAAAGGATAACGATTACTCAAAACTGTTACAAAGGGGAAGTCAACAAGGATAACACTTCAAACATCCGTTGCAAGAAGGCATGAAAGAAAAGACAACGAGTTCCCCAAAGTCACACCAAATGTTCGAGTAAAGGTCACATTTCGAAGACTGTCACCAAAAGTTTCAAAAAAAAAAAAAAAAAAAAAAAAAAGCCGACCCAACCCTGCGCGCCCAACCCGCGGCGATCACGAGGCGGGCGGGCAACGCTGAATCTGTTCACCTCTCTTCGGGGTTTCGTTCACCTACATTTGTTTTGACTCACCCACGTCAAGGGTGTCCATCACCCACGTCAGAATTCTTCGATGCTTCCAGATATATCAAAGTTTGATGCGCAGCAAATTACCACCGTGGATTTTCTAAGGTACATCAAACTTCGATGGTCCGCGATATATCAAAATTCCATTCTCAGCAACAGTTCGATGCAACGGTGGTACATCAACCTTCGATGCGCTGAACACACAGACCGTTGATGCTCCCTGGTACATCCATTTTCGATGTTCTGTAAAACATCAAAATCAAATTCAAATTCAAATTCAAAAAAAAAAAAAAAAAAAAAATCAGGAAAAAGCCGGCTGCCAAAAGCCGGCGGCCATCACAAGCGGCGGTCCAAGCCGGCGGCCTCCACGAGCGGCGGTGGAGAACGGCAGCGACGCCGGCAGCGGCGGCGGCGGGCAGAGCCGGCGGCCACCAGCGAGCGGCAATCAGCGAGTAGTCGCCGATTAATCGCCGATTAATCGCCGATTAATAGGAGCCTCTGATTTGTTGCAGCTCGGTACAACTTAATCCCGTAGCCCTCGGATCTTTCCGCCCCGTTCCTCTTGCCTTGCGGATATGTACACCCCACTAGGGCTTGGCCTAAAAATTTGTTTCGTTGATATCTTCTTCGTCTCACGTCCGAATTGGATGATTTTTGGCTCGTTGCGATCACATTTCAATATCCTACGACATGAAGGTAAAATTTTGCAATTGGAGAATAATATTTTTTGGGTACAATCACGTCATCAACATGTTTGGAGCAAGGGGCTAACCAACCAATTTCGTTTCTTCGATAACTTCTTCTTCATGCATCCAAATTGAGTGATTGTCGGCCCGATAAGATCGCATGTCAATTACCAAGGTCGTGAAGGCGACATTCCAATTTTCGGAGAAAGTTAAAATTTTTAAAACGGACACCACCGAAAACACTGCAGTCGATTGATCGAACTCACGCAGTCCTTTTCCACATAACTATTATAGTCATTGATCGAACTATTGTAATCCGTTTTCACAAAGAAATTGTTGGCGATTGATCGAATGTAAACGCAATCCTTTTAATTCCTACTAGTCCAAAGGTCGAACTCACAGTCCGATTTTCCCCAAAAATTGTTTCAATACAGCTTTTCCTCACAACTGTTCAATCCAGCTTTGCGCATAATCATGTAGATCGGTAGCACGATCACAACAAATACGGTTCCGTGGCAACTATCTTCGATCCACTTGACTTAATCTGGTGCATTCCGGTCCCACGCAAATCAATTATTAAGTCGAGACGAGAAGCTAAGGCAACTATACTAATCATCGTCATTGAAAAACACCGACATAGCCAGTGGGCATCCTAATCACTTCGTAAGCGAAGTCACAAGAATATTTTCAATAAGGTAAGTATACAATTTACATATTTTTGCATCTTTTCATATATTCATGCATACTTTTGTTCGCAAGACACCTTTAATGTGGCAAGCATGTTCTCACGAAGGGATGCACACATTTCAATTCTCAAGCGCATCTGGAATAGTGGGATTGGCCCCCACGCGAATTTCGTATAGCGGACAAATTCAAAATCCCATGCGCGAGCAAAATGCAGCAAGGCAGTGCACCCTTGTGCAAGCATGAAGCATTGAGCATGACAATTACTATCTTCCTAGGGGCGAGTTGCATATCACTTCAACATGACTGACCATCACTTGGGGGAGAGATATGTAACACCTCATGGTCTAAAATTACTCTTTGGGGGCAAGCTGTGTAACACTTCATACGCTTGGGGTCAAGTTACATAGCACCTAATTGCAATGCGGAATTAAGCTTCCGAAAATCGAAACTTCAGGTAAGCCAAACTTCTTAATCCTCCAACAAGTTGCAGGATTAAGAGGGGGCGAGCGTACACCCTAATATTTTTACGCAATTTTTACAATCAGTAATGTTAAACTGCTATAGTTATGTTGATTGAATTATTGTACTCCAGTTCAAAAGCAACCTGCTTGCACTCCGGTTGGACGCGACCGATCTGGTCAGTTTGCCTATGAATTCAGACTGGGGACGAACCGATATGATCATGTTGCACTCGTTGGACGCAACCGATACGATGCAGTTTTATTTGTAACGGTTACACCTAGGTTTATCGAACTTTTTAAATCCAATCCCTCAACAGCTGCTGCAGTCCATCGATTGAGCTCTCTGCGTCGTATCTGTTTGTACTCTGCCCAGGCGATCGTAGGCTGGCTGCAATGCTCGATCCTAGCTGAGACCGGTGATCGAAGGCTGCTGCCAGTCCACTACATTCGCAACTCCTGCAGTCCAGTGAATGCCTCGTCATCTAATTAGTGACGCGCATGAAGCCGCCGATCCGTATTCGCAACTCCCGTAGTCCAGTGATCGCAGCTTTCTGCTGCGATGCGATTTGCTCGTCGCTCCTGCAGTCCAGGCGTCGCAGGCTGCCCAATGCTCGATCTTTGCTGGTGACGGTGATTGAAGCTGCTGCATCCCGCTCTGTTCGCAACTCCTGCAAATCCCAGCGATCGCAGTGCATTCTTGTAGTGCGGTTTGCTCGTCGCTCCAAAGATCCGGTGATCGCAGCCGCAATGCTTGATGTTGCTTCATGACCACAGATCGGTCCGCTGCTGCAGATCAAGACTATTCTCAACTCCCTGTGCATCAGTGATCGCAATTCTTTGCGGTGTAGTTTTGCTCGTCACTCCTGCTGCAGGTGCGGTTTGCTCGTCACTCTACAAATCACTGATCACAAATTTGCAGACAGACTTCACTCAATGTTGTTACCACTCATTTCCAATATCACTCTTGCTCCATTATCAAGCTTCCGTTGCATCACCTCAGTCTTGTTTTTGCAACACTTCAAGGCGACTTGATTACGATCTCCACAAATCAACGAAGGCGTTTCTATTTACGCTTCAGCAACATAAATTTACTCTTGGGGGCGTCTTGATTTCCGCAAACAACAAGGGAAGTTCGCCAATCACCTCAATATCAATAGTCCACACTTGGGGGCGAGTTTTATCATTGACTAAGGAACACGAAATTTTTCTTAACCCCCACAAGTTGGAGGTTAAGAGGGGGCGATGTTTGTACCATAAGTAAAAATACCACTTAATGGGCCAAGTTGATACTTGAATCATGTTTTGGTCCTCATCCAAGCCCACTAACCAGTCAACCAAGGCATCCCACCAATCTGCACGGACTGGTCAATGGTCAAAGTCGGTCAACTATCAAAGTCAACTTCCGGTCAAGGTCGTGGTCAACGGTCGGTCAACAGTCAAGGTCAACCGTCGGTCAACTATCAAAGTCGGCCGCACCCCTAGCCAATTTTCGGTCTTGTAGCCAGCAATGCCGCAAACCAATTCCCGACCAAAACTCTTCCACGCTCGCCAACCGATCTCCAACCATGTTGCCGCCACCTCCATCCACACACGCCGCCATCATGCCCGTCAACCATCAAGCCGGTCCCTACCCATGCAAATAATGTTCCGCCACAAAATGTCCACCAATACTTTGCCAGCCATCATTTATGTAGAATTTATCATGGAAGCATAAATGTGCGAGTTTAAATGCAAAATGAATTCCAAAGATTTGACCATGCGAATCAAGTCCATCGGTTTGACCATGCGAATTGAAGTCAATGATTTCGCCATGCGATGCTAAATGCAGCGATTTCGAATATGCGATGCTAAATGCGGCGGTTACGCCATGCGGTACTAATTGCGACGATTTCATACATGCGAAATTAACTCAAATTTTCATACTGAGAATTGATGATGGAGACATGAATGAGCGAGTTAATGTAATTTATATTTATATTTAGATGTGGAACCGTATAAATAGGAGAGGCGAAATCGGGAAAAGGGGAGGCCGGAGGAGAGGAAAACATACTTTGTAATACAAAAGTCAATAAAACATTTCTCCCCAAGGGATTCGCCCCGTGGACGTAGGGAACCTATGCCGAACCACGTTAAACCTCTGTCTTTCATTTTGTTCTTCATTTCGTCTCCTAACCCAAAATACACACCAAACTATCCATTCATCGTGTTTCGTGCCCAAAAGTAATTTTGGGTACAAACAATTTTGTTAAATCAAACCTTTACAAGTCTGAGTTGAACGAACTTTACCACTTTTTACAAACAACTTCAGAATTTCATCATTGAGCGACAACCATAAGTACACGACATGATATGATTACGGTTTGTAGTGTTATACGCTTGTAATCATATGAAAAGTTTCACCTTTGTCCAAATTTCTGCGCAATGTATGACAATTGCATTGATTAACTTATTTCTGAGAACTTAGTGCTCATAGGGAATTGAACTTAATTAGCGCAAGGCGTTAGGTTATTCTTAAGGTAGAATTCACATACGAAGCTCGAATGTGTGTTGATGAATTTAAGAAATTATTGTATTTTCTTGCTCAATTGATAATCTAGGTCTTTTGATGATAAAGAGATTAAATTGCAATTCTAATCGTATATTCAAGTGCATGTTTAAAATTGATGACGATTTAATTTTATTGTTTCTATACAATCTGGAAAATCCCCCTTGTTACTTAAGATAATGAAACTAATAACAACAATCGCCTCCCGTGGAACGAACTCTTTCTTACCATATACTCTATTTGTATTTTGTTGAAGTGAAAATTAATTTATTTTTGAGTAATGCCAAGACTATAAATTGGCGGGACAAGAAATCAAAAATTCCTAGAAACTGAACTACAACAAAAGTGAAAAGTATTTATTTCAGTTTTCTCCATCATCCCATATTCCAAAGAAAGATCTGTAATTCACCAATTAATAGAAAATTAGTTGATCAACTCCATATAAGACATAAGGAGCATTGACACACTAATATAAAACGAACATGAATGATAATAGTAGTTAAGAAATTCAAAAGTATGACACAATACCGATCGAATAAATACTTGCGAAAAAGATATCAAATAAAGAAGCGTGGGTTTATAAGCATAAACATAGTAAGAGCTTCATCATCACGCACACCTTAACGGTGAGCCCAAATGAAGAACGCATGATTATACACATGTTGATCACTTTCAGAAAAAAAAAAGGAATACACATGATAACTAATCTTTTTCTCATATTTCAGTTTAACAAAAATCAATAGCTGATTTTCATGTACATTAACCATTTTGCATGTACATCAATATTTCCATTAAAAACAATTTGATCCAAGGTTATTGGCATGTGAAAAAAATACACAATTATTCTGCATTATGCCATTATGTGATTCATAAACTAGGTAGCACTACAATAGGACTTTTAAGATCGAACTAAAATGAAGGTTTTACCTAAATACCACCCACATATTTCCTAAGTACCACTCAAGGTGGAAAATGAGATAATTTTCAACCTAAATTGAGTAATAAAAACCTACCTTCCTCCTTGGCTATCACCTAATGCGATGATAACACAACCTGTAACAGCCGTTGCTGCTTTCAACAATTTAACCTTCAATTTACCAAATAAAACGTAACCATGTATAACATCACGATCTTAATCTTTGTTCAGATTTAAGTTTTAGTTTTAATTTTACAATTAATCTTAATCTTAATCACGAATTTTATTTTAGAAATTTGTTATGATCTTAATTTATTTTGATGGATTAGGTTTGATTCGGTTTGATTTTTGATGGAGACAAATTAAGTTTTGATTCACGATTCCAATTTAGAAAAACTCTGATGACAAAATTTGTTTGATTCCATTATAGGAACAAACCTCAGGCTCAGGGCCTTTTCAATTTTGACGTGGTATGATTTGAAAACTCTTTAACTAAGATCCACATGTAGTTGTACGTAGTATCATGAAAAGAGATGGTGATGCTGGTGTTTGTTGAAAGTGGCGGTGATAATGCTTAACAGGTGTTACTGGTATTAGGGCGCCAGCAGAGAAGATGAACTATCATTACCCACTCTAAATTAGGTTTAAATTTATTGTCTTTTTAGACCATGGGTGGTACATAGGTAAAGTATGGGTGGTGTTTAGGTAAAACCAAAATGAATGAGAAACATTTTCCATCTCAATCGCATACCCTGCAACATTTTGTTCACTCACAGATAGGGTTGAGCATGGGCCGGTATGGACCGGATTTCACGTCATCCGCATCCAATCCAATACATTACGGATTTCAAATTTATCATCTGCATCAAATCTAACATCCAACAGATTTTCATCCAATAGATGCACGGATGGACGGATTGGATACGGATAATCCAATGGATTTGTTTTAGTTAAAATTTATGTTAAAGAAAATAAAACCAACACAAATGACTCCTTATAAAACCTACATATTATACAAATATAAAAATGTCATGTACAACACCCCAAGAAAACACCTTAAGAATTCTTAAATGATCCATAGTATTTTCTAGAACTATGTAAATGCCCTTAATCTAACATATATGGATGTCCAATGGATTTTCAAGGTTGCATCCGGACTCAATTCGTAATCCGTTGGATTTCAAAGTTTTCATCCGCATCCAACCCATTAACGAATGGTTCGGGTATCCATCTGCAAACATATGGTTGGTCCCGGTTAAATACACGGATTATGGGCCGAATGCTCACCCTTACTCACAGAGGCGGAACTAGAAATTCGAATTGTATGATTGGGCCGACCGATCGAAGGGCCCGAAGGGAGGGAGTCCCTTTTATGGCCATCTTTTTGTAAAATGAAGCTTCACACAAATGTTCAATTTGATAAAAAGATTGGAAATGGTTGCTATTGAAAAACCCCAAATGCCCCTCCCTTTTAGTGCAATTACTATAATTGGTAATCAAACTTTAATATAACATATCTAAAAATCCGTGCATTGGAATTTTACAAATTTTATCTCGTTGGAAAGGTAATAAAAAAATCTACGCAATGAATACAATCAAGAATATCACATTTAGAGTTTTTACGAAAAATTCGGAAATATTTATCATTTTAGGCACAATTTTAGAAAATTAAATGCATATACATTATGCAAACCACCATAAAGGATACATAATACCGTATGTAAGCCATAATAAAACGATGTACTTCCTCCATTTCAAGAAAAGTGATACTTTCACTTTTTCAATCTAGCATATTTATCTTTTGTTCGATCGGCCCTCCCCACCATGGCAGCGGTGTTCTAGTATATTTACTTTGTTTTTTCCGAATTGCTATATTGCCCAATAACTAATTTATATACATGTTGATGGTGGTTTTTAGTTCGGGATTAAATTTGTAAAACCCTACTGTTGATGGTGGTTTTTAGCTTTGGGGCAAAATCGTAAAACCCTAGTCAGACAATGACAGAACTTGAGTAATAATGTCCAAACCAAACACATTTATTACACCCTTTAATTTGTCTGCAAGAAAATTACCAGGGTACCTTTTTTAATGCTAATTAGGGTTTCGACAGGCCAAAACTCTAATTCTCACACCGCATGTGCCAATGGCTAACCATGCCAGCCACACCTATCGCGCCAAGGCATGCCAACCATGCTAGCCGCACCCCCGTGCCAATGGACAACCATGCCAGCCACACCTACCGCGCCAAGGCATGCCAACCATGCTAGCCGCACACCACTGCCAATGGAAAACCATGCCAGCCACGCCTACCGCGCCAAGGCATTCCAACCATGCTAGCCGCACCCTTGTGCCAATGGCAAACCATGCCAGCCACACCTACTGCGTCATGCCAAATGCACCTTGCCATGGCCCCATGCCAACCTAGCCGCGTCACCTTGCTGGCCTTCCCTACGCGGCTACCAAAACGAAGGCGTGCGACAATCAACAGTCGCCCTTCAATCACAGGAGAAAATCCTAGCCGTCTGAGGTTACCAAACGACCTTTCGCCCAAAACCCTAGCTTGGTCACTAACCTATCTTGGTCTCGCCAAACCTTGGCCCCACATGCCAAGCCAAACCGCCCCTATCCAAGCTAGCCACGCCATGCGCCCATGGCAAACCCTTGGCCCCACATGCCAAGAAAAAACGCACATAGCCAAGCTAGCCACGCCATGCGCCCATGGCAAACCCTTGTCCCCACATGCCAAGCTAAACCGCACCTAGCCAAGCTAGGCACGCCATGCTCCCATGGCAAACCCTTGGACCCACATGCCAAGCCAAGCCACACCTTGCCTTTTCCCTAGCCATGCTAGCCGCACAATGTGCCAACGGCTTGCCAAACCCTTGGCCCCACATGCCAAGCCAAACCGCCCCTAGCCACGCCATGCGCCCATGGAAAACCCTTGGCCCCACATGCCAAACCAAATCGCACCTAGCCAAGCTAGACACGCCATGCGCCCATGGAAAACCCTTGGCCCCATATGGCAAGCCAAACCGCACCTAGCCAAGCTATCCACGCTATGTGCCCATGGCAAACCCTTGCCCCACACGCCAAGCCAAACCGCACCTAGCCATGCTAGTTGCACCATGTGCCAACGGCTTGCCAAATCCTTGGCCCTACATGCCAAGCCACACCTTGCCTTGGCACCTAGCCATGCTAGCCGCACCATGTGCCAACAGCTTGCCAAACCCTTGGCCCCACATTCCAAGACAAACCGCACCTAGCCATGATAGCCGCACCATGTGCCAATGGCTTGCCAAACCCTTGGCCCTAGCCATGCTAGCCGTACCATGTGCCAACGGCTTGCCAAACCCTTGGTCCCACATGCCAAGCTAAACCGCACCTAGCCATGCTAGCCGCCCCATGTGCCAACGGCTTACCTATCCCTTGGCCCCACATGCCAAACACACCTAGCCGCGCCACCAGGCTGGCCTTCCCTACGCGGCTACCAAAACGAAGGCGTGCGACAATCGACGGTCCCCCTTCAATCCCAGGAGCAAATCCTGGCCCTCCAAGGTTACCATACGACGCATGGTAACCTTTAGCCCGAAAACCTAAGTTTGGACACCCCAAACCACGCCATGCCAACCTAGACGCGCCACCATGCCATGCCAATGGCATGCTAACCAAGTCGCGCCACCATGCTGGCCTTCCCTATGCGGCCACCAACGAACGAAAGTGTGCAAAGATCAACGACTACCTTTCCTCTTAAGATACAAAATCTCGACCGTCGAAGGTCACGAAGCTACCAAGTCTCCCGAGCTCGACTTTCCAGGCAACAACCCTATGCTACATGTTTTCCACAAAAACATTCGATACATCAACACATATCACAAACTGGGGATCCTCTTTGGGTATTGGTTTGGCGGTTTATAGCGTGCGGCGTACACTACGCCCGTCATAAGGATGTGTCATAAGGGTGAGGCGGTTAGTAAATACATGGAGTTAAAAGTGAAACGTTCATGTGACATCAATTCCATACGTTAATGTTTTTATGGAACATCAATTCCATGCGTTAACGATTTTATGGAACATCAAATTCCATGCATACGGTTACCACCTCCTCCCATTTACTTACCCATTTTTCAATTCCTTAATGAGACCATGGTACGTTTCTCTTCGACTTGTATAAATAGGTCTTACCTATTTCCACAGAACAACAAATTCATTCGAGAATACATAACACTCAGAAAATACTTGCTAGCTTACCATTTGTTAGCTTTCCCCATTTTTTCTAATAAAAGTCGTAGTAAAACAACTACTCTTCCAGAATCAACTATTCTGGTCTCATCACTTTCCTTGCTTCCCTCCCCAAAACCAACCCATTCTCCTTCATTTTGTGACCGAAGCAAGTCTGGAACGACCATTTCTTGGTTTGGGCCGGACTTGTACAGATTGATCTCTCGAATCTAAAGTACTCCCTTGTACTACATTGTTTAGGGTTTAAATTGTTTCTCACCCGTACACCCAAAATTACCGAAATCAGCAGAAACCATTTTCACCCTCAAACAATTGGCGACCACAGTGGGAGGTTGATCTTTCGGTTACGATGTCAATTTTCGACCATCGATCTCATGCCTCGACTCAGAAATCAAGATGGTAGAAGCAGGCGATCCGCTCAGGGATCGACTACTCAGTTTCCAGGCGACTCGATTGTCAGTCATGACATGACAAGAGATAACTGGGGACTTCCCAGAAAATCGAAGCAAACGATCCGCCCGAGAATCAACGACTCGGTTATCAGGCAACTCAGTAACGACTGGGGACTTTCTACAATCACGGCGGTGCTTCCCATAAAACTCGGTTGTGCACCCGGAAGGTTTCCTTTTCATTAGGAGACCTAAAAAACTAAGTATGTCCTACCTATACAAGATACGTGGTGCGATCTTTCAAGTTTTCACGGGAATGATAAAACCAATAGCCATGTTATGTGTTACCCCATGTCATCTACCAAACGAACGGTTCCATGGTTTCCCTGAGATGCTTGCAACACTTTCAATCATAACCGAGACAACATCATTTCCAAAAGCAATTCATTCCTAAACAATTCATCCCAAAAGAAAAATCCAAAACCTTCGAGATAACATTTATCTATCAACCCCCCAAAAAAAAATCCAGAAAATCAAAACCATAAACCAGGCGTTTCCATTTGCCCTTCAAAAAAAAAAGAAACCTAAAAATAAGAAGTTCAAAAGACAGAAATGTATTCAAGGAAAGTTTTCTAACAGCGGCTTGCTCCTCTTAGCAAAGGCCTCCCTCGTGCTATAGAGAGCCACCCTTTTCAACTTCAGCTGCCTGCACAACTTCTTGAATTCCACTTCCTGCTTCTTCACCATGTCTGCGGAAGGACCTTCGACTGCTTCGGCCAGCGACTTTTCAACCTCAGAGAAACCTTCAACGAACCAATGGACATTGAATTCGAAGTCCACACACATGTTACGATGGAACCTCCAGCTCGAGATTACATCTTCAGAAACCGTATGGCCAGTCACGTTGCACATGTCGTCAATCGAAGAAAAAGCTTCCTCCATCCGCTTACCAGACGCGCTTACCAGATGCGCATACCAGACGCTCTTACCAGACGCGCTTACCAGACATGCATACCAGACTCGCTTACCAGACGCGCATGCCAGGCACACATGCCCCACGCGTATGCCAGCCACAATACCACACCCTGCGCTAACGGCTTGCATCCTTCCAGTGCTAACATCTTGCGCCCTTCCAGCACCATCTTCTCCGCTCCACAACCAGCCAAAGCAGCGCCATCCTCACCCTTTAAAACAACGCCATGGCTTCAGCACTCCATGATCAAAACCGTGCCATCTCTGCAAGACCACCAGAACCAGAGCCGCTTCCGCCACCCCAATGTTTCTTCAAGCATGACACTCCAACCGTCACCAGAGACGCTACTCCACCATCATGGAAAGATACTGGTGTTTATGGGTAAAAATCGTTTTCGCAGATTTTGGTAAATTCGACAGGTGAGTGAGAAACTGGTTTAAACCCTAAACAAATGTGTTGCACGTGAGCACTTTCTAGATTCGAGAGATCAATCTGTACAAGTCCGGCCTAAACCAAGAAATGGTTGTTCCGGACTTGCTTCGGTCACAAAGTGGAGGAGAAGGGTTGATTTGGGGAGGGAAGCAAAGAAAGGTGTTGAGACCCCGAATAATGCAGGAGAGTAGTATCTCGACTTGTATCGAAAGTGAAAGCTTCGGAAGCTTGCAAGAGATGAAAGATTTTTAGGAGAGCTTGCAAAGTTGCCTTTTTTCCGAGAGTGTTGTGTTTTCTCCCGACCGAGACTTGTCGTCGGTGGAAATAGGTAAGACCTATTTATACAAGTCGAGATTGAAACGTTACTGGACTCATGAAGGAAGAGAGTAAAGGGTGAAATAATAGGAGGAGGTGGTAACCGCATGGTGTTTATGGGTGAAAACGTTTTCACCATTATTTCCTCATTTATTTGACCGCTTTATTCCTATTCACTCTTCTTAATATGAGCGTAGTGTACGCTGCATCTTTAATGACCGCCAAACAAAGACCCCGGAAAGCATCCCCGCCTTGTGTTGATGTCTCGAGTGTTGGTTGCACCTTGAGTGCAAGTGGCGCTGCTATTGGCGCGTGTGGCATGTGCGGAATGCCTTTGTTGCGGGTTGCACCTTGAGTGCAAGGGGCAATGCCAGAGCTGCTAGTGACGTGTGTGGCATGTGCCAATGGCATGTGCGGAATGCCTTGGTGGTAGGTTGCACGTTGAGTGTAAGTTGCAATGCCAGAGCTGCTAGTGGCGTGTGTGGCATGTGCCAATGGCATGTGCGTAATGCCTTGGTGGTAGGTTGCACGGTTTGAAAGTTAGGCTACCAGCGTGGGTTTTGGCATGTGCCAATGGCACGTACGGCAAGTTGGCCTAGGTTGCACGGCTTGCAAGTTAGGCTACCAGCGTGCGTGTTTGGCATGTGTCAATGGCACGCATGGCCATTAGGGCCACGGGTAGGTAATGAAAGCTACCAGCGAGCGTGTTGGCATGTGCCAATGGCATGATCGGCCATTAGGGCCACGACCTGGTAAGAAAAGCTACCAGCGATACGTGTGGGCATGTGCCAATGGCATGATCGGCCATTAGGGCCACGGCTTGGTAAGAAAAGCTACCAACGAGCGTGTTGGCATGTGCCAATGGCACGCTCGGCCATTAGGGCCACGGCCTGGTAAGAAAAGCTACCAGCGAGCGTGTTGGTATGTGCCAATGGCAAGCTCGGCCATTAGGGCCATGACCTGGTAAGAAAAGCTACCAGCGACGCATGTTGGCATGTGCCAATGGCATGCGTGGCCAATTTGGCCTAGGTTGCACGGTTTGCAAGCCTAGGCGCGGGCGCTACTTTGGCATGGCGTGGTCAGGCCAAGGTAAGGGTGTTTGGCTTGGCGTGGTGTGACCAACGTAGGTAGGGCCAAGGCAGATGCGTTTGGCATGGAGCGGCTAGCTTGGGATAGGTGTGGCTGGCATGCTTTTCCATTGGCACGAAAAGGTGCGGCTAGCATGGTTGGCATGCTTTGGCGTGTTTGGTGTGACTAGCATAGCTAGGGCCAAGGAATAGTGCGTTTGGCATGGCGCGACTAGGTGTGGCTGGAATGTTTTGCCATTGGCACGGAAGTGCGCCTAGCATGGTTGGCACGCTTTGGCGCGTTTGGTGTAACTAGCATAGCTAGGACAAGGCAGAGTGTGTTTGGCATGGCGCTGCTAGCTTGGGATAGGTGTGGATGGAATGATCTGCGATTTGCACGGAGGTGCGGCTAGCATGGTTGGCATGCTTTGGCACGTTTGGTGTGACTAGCATAGCTAGGGCCAAGGCAGAGTGCGTTTGGCATGGCGCGGCTAGCTTGGGCTAGGTGTGGCTGACATGATTTGCCATTGGCACGGAGGTGCGGCTAGCATGGTTGGCATGCTTTGGCGCATTTTGGTGTGGATGGCATGATTTGCCATTGGCACAGAGATGTGGCTAGGGCCAAGGTAAGGGTGGTTGGCTTGGCGTAGTGTGACTAGCGTAGCTAGGGCCAAAGCAGAGTGCGTTTGGCATGGTGCAGCTAGCTTGGGCTAGGTGTGGATGGCATGATTTGCCATTGGCACAGAGGTGCGTCTAGGGCCAAGGTAAGAGTGTTTGGCTTGGCGTGGTGTGACTAGCGTAGCTAGGGCCAAGGCAGAGTGCGTTTGGCATGGCGCGGCTAGCTTGGGCTAGGTGTGGCTGGCATGATTTGCCATTGGCACGCAGGTGCGGCTAGCATGGTTGGCATGCTTTGGCGCGTTTGGTGTGGCTGGCATGATTTGCCATTGGCACGGAGGTGCGGCTAGGGTCAAGGTAAGGGTGTTTTGCTTGGCGTGGTGTGACTAGCGTAGCTAGGGCCAAGGCAGTGTGTGTTTGGCATGGCGCGGCTAGCTTGGGCTAGGTGTGGCTGACATGATTTGCCATTGGCACAGAGGTGCGGCTAGCATGGTTGGCATGCTTTGGCGCGTTTGGTGTGGCTGGCATGATTTTCCATGGGCACAAGAGGTTGATAGATGAAACTGAGGACTCCTAACCTCTGTTCACTTGAGGGATGTCGAGTTTGACAAAACTTTACACAGCCTCCGACTTCAACATGATAACCGTCAAAGCTCTGAGAGTTGTAAGGCGTCATTTTAACGTTCTCTCAAGAAGTGGCTCCGCTTCAACATTCTCCAGCAGCGGCTCCACTTCAACGTTCTCTCCAACACCACTCCTTCCTTCAAAGGGTCGTGCCACCACACTCCCCATATCAAGGATCATGATCGCAGCCAGCCAATCTTCGTAGTCAGGGCCAATTTTTGATCCATCCCCCCCAAAACTCATGACCATGGAGAATTTGCTCGCTTACGCATCCAGCTCATCCTTTTACTTCCATGGATGCCCATATAATTCTAGCCAACCTAATTTGTTTCCACGACAATATAGTCTCTTTTGTTTACATCTGCTACCAAGAACTATTGCCGCTGATTTTATATACCAGTCAGAGCCTCACCGCAGCAGTAATCACTATAAATTTAGTGCCTTATTCAATTACTCTGGAGCTCTGAAGGGAATGGAAGATCGAACAACATATTCTAATGGAAGATTGAAGTCTTTCAAATAAGAAGTTTTATTCTAAGATGTGAAACCGCAAGCGGGATGCTAATTGGCGAAACCCTAACTTCGCCATGAATACCAAGAATATAACAATAAGTCTGCAAAAGCACCAAGACGTCTATACAACAAAGAAAAAACAACAAAAAGTGGAAACTGGTCATAGAAAGTGGATGCGCATGTTGCTAACACCTTTGTCAGAGCTTCTTCAAGCACTTTCCCTAGCAATCTCTCGGGTAGCAAAGTTTTCATCCGAAACCATAACCCTCTCGGAATTTGGATAAGGAAAGGATTTCCTATTCTGGCTAAGTAAGGAGGAAAGAAAATCGGTCTCGCGAAGACAAGCCACCACCGTGTAAACAGTCTGCACCTTTGCTTCGCCAACTTCATGCTTGGGAAACGCTTTGTTAAGCATGCCACGCCCATTCCAAGCCAAATCAGTGCTAATGGGTCCCTTTCATGCCAAGTCTATGCTAGCAGATCCGCCTCGCATTCCAAAAGCCTAGCCCTGAAGACGCACAACCATACCAGGATTTACGCAAAGATGCAAGGCGCAAGGATCGCGGATTCTACTTATCTCTCGGAAAAAGGAGGTACGATCGTTTCTAGGAGATTCCATCACAATACCAAACCAGGAGGAGGAACGAGCTTTAGCCTACCTTCACCAACGAACAACCTGGAAAGAGGAAGATGATACAATTTCACCAAAGAATATATGTATTGTACAAACCCTAAAAAGGGGAAGGAGAAGTAACGCTCTCTTATGGGTGTAACACATCCAGTTTTTGAATAAGGAAAGAATTCACCGTTAAAGCCGCGCATGAAGAAAGGCAATCAGTCCCACACGAGCAAGCCTTGCCACTCCCAAGACATCCACGCTTTCCTTGCCAGTGCCAGTCTTGCCAGCGCTCCACGTTCAGTTTTTGCAATGATCCGCGCCTTTCATGCTAATGCGCCAACACCAACAACTCGCCGAGCCAGCGTCATGATGTTCCCTAACCCATCCAAGATGATGCATAGCCAGACTAAGCCGACGATCTTCATCTCACCGCTTCACGGTCTACACCACGAATAAAATTTATGCAAGGCTTCCAAACACGGGGATCATGAACTCTCCTTACCTGTCAAAAAAGTCGTCACCTTCCCACGGAAATGAAGCAAGTTGTTGTTTTCCCGAAGCCAACGCTCACGCCATGCCAGGCCAACGGATCAGCGCTCGCGCTAAATTTATGCTAGAGGCTCCCATTCAAAGACGATCCAGTGCTAACGGCTCCTTTCCAAGCCGCACGATACCTGCGCCTCCCATTCCAATATGATCTAGTGCTAACGGCTCCAAGTCCAAGACGACCAGTGCTAGCAGCTTCCCTTCACACCAAATTTACACTAGTGGCTCCGTTCCATCCTAACCTTCAGTACCACGAGCACAAGGGACTTTATTAAGATCGCTCGTCTTCTTCTGCTCCGCTCCATTTGTCGCGGACCCACCACGCCTAGCCGTCGTGTACGCCTAGCCTTACCATGCCAGGCCGCCCGCTCCATTATCGCGAACCTATCGTGCCAAGTCATCCACGCGCACTTTGCCTCTTCAAGCTGTCTGTACCGTGAACCTGCCAATACCAACAAATTTTCCTAAGACCACGCCACCTCTTGGCCCCACGTGCCAAGTCGTCCGCTATGCTTTGCCTTCCAAAACCGTGCCCGCTTTGCCTCGGCGATGTACGACCAGACCAAGCCGGCAACTTTCCTCTCACCACTCCACGGTCTGCGTCCCCAGTACACCTTATGCAGGGCCGCCAACACGGGAAGCAAAAACTATCTTCACCCCTCAAAAAGGTTAGTCGGATTTTCCTGACCATCTTCGCAATAATTTACATCTTGATTCCGTCCTTGTCTGTCACCATCATATGCTTACCTCGCAACAAGGCACCTGTTCCGAGCTAAGCAAGGGACTTAATTTTGATGGTGGTTTTTAGCTTAGGGGTAAAATCGTAAAACCCTAGTCAGACAATGACAGAACTTGAGTAATAATGTCCAAACCAAGCATATTTATTGAACCCTTTAATTTGTCTGCAAGAAAATTACCAAGGTACCTTTTTAATGCTAATTAGGGTTTCGACAGGCCAAAACCCTAATTCTCACACCGCATGTGCCAATGGTTAACCATGCCAGCCACACCTATCGCGCCAAGGGATGCCAACCATGCTAGCCGTACCCCTGTGCCAATGGAAAACAATGCCGGCCACACCTACCGCGCCAAGGCATGCCAACCATGCTAGCCGCACCCCAATGCCAATGGCAAACCATGCCGACCACACCTCTGCGCCAAGGCATGCCAACCATGCTAGCCGCACCCCGTGCCAATGGAAAACCATGCCAGCCACACCTATCGCGCCATGCCAAACGCACCTTGCCATGGCCCCATGCCAAACTAGCCGCGCCACCTTGCTGGGCTTCCCTACGTGGCTACCAAAACGAAGGCGTGCGACAATCAACGGTCGCCCTTCAATCCCAAGAGAAAATCCTAGACGTCCGAGGTTATCAAATGACCTTTGGCCCAAAACTCTAGCTTGGTCACGAACCTAGCTTGGTCTCGCCAAACCTTGGCCTCACATGCCAAGCCAAACCGCCCCTAGCCAAGCTAGCCACGCCATGCGCCCATGGAAAACACTTGGCCCCACATGCCAAGCCAAAACGCAACTAGCCAAGCTATCTACGCTATGTGCCCATGGCAAACCCTTGGCCCCACATGCCAAGCCAAACCACACCTAGCCATGCTAGCCGCACCATGTGCCAACGGCTTGCCTAATCCTTGGCCCCACATGCCAAGCCAAGCCATACCTTGCCTTGGAACCTAGCCATGCTAGCCGCACCATGTGCCAACAGCTTGCCAAACCCTTGGACCCACATGCCAAGACAAACCGCGCCTAGCCATGCTAGCCGCACCATGTGCCAACGGCTTGCCAAACCCTTGGACCCACATGCCAAGCCAAGCCACACCTTGCCTTGGCCCTAGCCATGCTAGCCGCACCATGTGCCAACGGCTTTCCAAACCCTTGGCCCCACATGCCAATCCAAACCGCACCTAGCCATGCTAGCCGCCCCATGTGCCAACGGCTTACCAAACCCTTGGCCCCACATGCCAAACGCACCTAGCCGCGCCACTAGACTGGCCTTCCCTACGCGGCTACCAAAGCGAAGGCGTGCGACAATCGATAGTCCCCCTTCAATCCCAAGAGCAAATCCTATCCCTCCAAGGTTACCAGATGACACATGGTAACCTTTAGCCCGAAAACCTAAGTTTGGCCACGCCAAACCACGCCATGCCAACGGCATGCCAACCTAGTCGCGCCACCGTGCCATGCCAATAGCATGCTAACCTAGCCGCGCCACCATGCTGGCCTTCCCTATGAGACCACCAACAAACGAAAGCGTGCAAAGATCAACGACTACCTTTCCTCTTAAGATACAAAATCTCGACCGTCGAAGGTCACCAAGCTACCAAGTCTACCGAGCTTGACTTGCCAGGAAACAACCGTATGCTACATGTTTTCCACAAAAACATTCGATACATCAACACATATCACAAACTGGGGGATCCTCTTTGGGTATTGGTTTGGCGGTTTACGACGTCATGGCGTACACTATGCCCGTCATAAGGAAGTGTCATAAGGGTGAGGCGGTTAGTAAATACAGGGAGTTAAAAGTGAAATGTTCATGGGACATCAATTCCATATGTAAATGTTTTTATGGAACATCAATTCCATGCGTTAACTATTTTATGGAACATCAAATTCCATGCATACGGTTACCACCTCCTCCCATTTACTTACCCATTTTTCCATTCCTTAATGAGACCAGGGTACGTTTCACTTCGACTTGTATAAATAGGTCTTACATATTTCTACATAACAACAAGTTTATTCGGGAATACATAACACTCAGAAAATACTTGTTAGCTTACCATTTGTTAGCCTTACCACTTTTATGATACAAGTCGTAGTAACAAAACTACTCTTCCAGAATCAACTATTCTGGTCTCATCACTTTCCTTGCTTCCCTCCCCAAAACCAACCCACTCTCCTTCACTTTGTGACCGAAGCAAGTCTGGAACGACCATTTCTTGGTTTAGGCCGGACTTGTACAGATTGATCTCTCGAATCTAAAGCACTCCCTTGCAGTACATTGTTTAGGGTTTAAATTGTTTCTCACCCGTACACCCAAAATTACCAAAATCAACAGAAACTATTTTCACCCTCAAACGCCTACATTTAATGTGCCATCACTCTGCAAAGAAACAGAGCCTTGTAAAAGTAATGAGTGTTCAACCTCTTCACTGGCGCATTTATTGAGCAACATATATCCACATGAAAGCATACTGCTCTTTGGCAATGAACTTAAAGAACTCTGTGTCAACACATATAATTCAATCAATTTTGTGATAATTCACAAGATTCAGATATCACCCTGACTAATTTGCAAAAATTAGGATTTTGTGCGCTGCGCAGTATATTAGACCTTGCTTGTCTAAATTAAGCCTAGGCAAACTCGGTAATTGATTCACCATGGATTAGTAGGCGAAAAATCTTGCACATAATCAGAGAACAAGGAGCCGCTGGATAGGAGCAACAAGAACGGAGGCATGGCCATTCTTTAGGCCAACCGGCGCCACTTGCCATTGGCCACGCCCCCATCCTAAACCGTCCCTATTTCCCTCGACCAATCAGGTCGCATTAAAACCGCCACACTCACACCAGTTGTGGCTGGGCCCATACTTGCCGGCCCCAGTCTCCATCGACCAATTAGGTCGCTCTAAAGCCGCCACACTCACATTGGAAGTATGGCCACACCATGTTCGGCCGGCCCCCTCTATTTTTCGACCAATCAGGTTACTCTAAACATGCCACAGCTTTAAAAGGGGTGGAAACTGTGTCAAGAGGTTGCCAAACCATGTTGGATTCCCAAAACCGCGCCAACATGCTAACGGCATGCCAAACATGCCAATCGCACACGTCAAACGGGCATGCCAAGTGCATGTGTCAAACATGCCACTTACCGCGCCAACATGCTAATGGCATGTCAAACATGCCAAAACACGCCATATCATAGCCACCCACGGCAATCCTTACTCATGTGGCCGTTTCCACACCATGACCTTGCTATAGTTCCTTTGACACAACTATGGCACCGTTTGCACAAAAAGTGTCGCCATGCCGCGTCCGCATGCCACACGTACTAATAAGGGTTTCGGCATGCCAAACCCTAATTTATGCAAAGTTGCAACGCCAACCAAGCCAAGCAACGTTCTCTAGAGCACTGGGATTGATGTGGCAACAAGGCCAATGTTGCCACGCCACATTTCGGGTCTAACACCAATGTGCCAAAATCTAGCGGCCATGGCTACGCCAGGCGCTACTTGCATCATCGTGCTGCTGCATGCGCCCGCCTATGTCGCCCACGCCACCGTCTTTGCAGGCGCACGTGCTAATTAAGGTTTCGATACTCCAAACCCTAGTTTAGCTAAAGTCGCCATGCCAACTAGGTTGAGTGATTCTCCTAAGGCCTTAATTTTAACCTAGCAACAGGGCCAATGTTCCCAGAGCCATATTTGGGTCTAACACCAATATGCCAAAACAGCTGCCACGGTTATTCCATGGCTACACTAGACGTCATTATGCCAATGACGCCACTTTGCTATATGGACATAATCAATGTCCATCCTTTCTTATGAGATGCAATTTCGGCCATCCAAATTCGCCACCGAACTGACAGACTTGTGGCAAGTTTTAGGCGACCAACCGCTTAAATCTCGTGGCCATGGCTACGCCAGGCGCCACTTATACCACCGTGCCACTGGCATGCACGAGCTATACCAGTCATGCCACACTGCCACTGGCATACACCAAAAACTCCATTGTGCCATTACCAGGCGCCAACAGAAGGTAGCCATAATCAACGACTACCCTTCCTCATGAGATGCGATCTCAGCCATCCAAGTTTGCCACCGAACTGACGAACTTGTGGAAAGTTTCAGGCGACCAGCCAAGACGTGCCTAATAGCATCACATGCTATTTTCCTGCGGCAAGACTCTTGACTTTGACTTGCCGCACATAGCAACTTGTTACACGTTTTCCACGAAAACACTCGAGACATCAAACATGTCACAAACTGGGGGATACTCATCAGGGTATTGGTATGGCGGTTTACGGCGTGCGGCGTGCAATACGCCCGTTATAAGAAAGTGTCATGAAACAGGAAAATTAGTGGCGGCAAGAAGTAACGGGTGTAAACGGATCCACTTCCTTCATCATGGAAGCATGGGTTTCTGACGGTTATACGTTACTCCACTCTTCCATCACCCAATCGTTCCCACTTCCTACGAGACCAGGGTACGTTTAAATATGATTTGTATAAACAGGCTTCACCTATTCCACCCAAAAAAAAAAAAACAAGTTTTTGGTCGGCAACAACATAGTATCCAGAAATCACCAAGAACTGTTAGCTTTTCACTCTGCTAGCCAATTCCACTTTCTGATACAAGTCATAAAACAACGACACCTTCATAATTAACCATTCCGGTCTCAACACCTTCTTCGCTTCCCTCCCTAAGACCAACCCTTCTCCTTCACTTTGTGACCGAAGCAAGCCTGGAACGACCATTTCTTGGTTTAGGCCAGGATTGTACAGATTGATCTCTCGAATCAAAAGTACTCCCGTGCAGTGCATTGTTTAAGGTTTAAATTCGTTTCTCATCCACACACCCAAATTTACCAAAACCGGCAGAAACAGTTTTCACCCACAAACAATACCCTATCAAACATTATTACAATTATGGTTCAGGAGCATTATTCTTAATAATTTTCACTGATTGGAAATTGTAACAATTTACAATTGAAGATCTTGTAATCAGCTTGTTCGCCTAAAACTCTAGTAGTTATTGCGGTTAACCCTAAATTTATAAAGTGATCGATAGGACGAAAACTCAAAAATACCTAGAAAATTGACTGCACTTGAAGTAAAAAATTCTTCATTCCAATTTCTCCAACATCCCATATTTCAAGAGAGATCTTAAATTCATCATTTACTAAAATTTTAGTCGATCAACGCCATAAGACATAAGGATCATTTGCATACTAGAAGAAAATTAATAAGCATGGATGGTAAGAGTTTAGAAATATAAAATATGATACAAACAGAATAAATACTTGCGAAAACAAATTAAATAAAGGTGAAAGGATTTATAAGCATAAACATCATATATAAGAGTTTCACTATATGCAATTTAAGAATGAGTGCAAACGAAGAAAATGTGATTATATGCATGTTGATATATAACTAACAATATTAAGTTTGTTAAGGTTTGGCACTTGATCATTTTTAATTTAATAAAAATAAATAGCTACTTTGCCATGTAAAACAGTAACTCTTAAGGTTCGAGTAGTTGATTTGCAAACATAAAACCGGGAGACAATTTGATGCTTTTCATACTTTGTTCATTTTTTTTATTATTGCCCAAATCATACTTTGTTGATTTGGGTTCACCTTTAAGTTGTGTAATAATAAATCTCTTATAATGTTTGTAATCATAAATTCATGCTTTGTTTCGTAGATTTGTTGTTTTTTAATTATTGTGAACGATATATATATGCAACTCTATTAGTACATGTTAACATTGTTAAGCCTCTTATGGATCGATTACTGATTGATGGATTTTCAGATCAGTCTTGAAAAAGGGGATGGTGGAAAAAACTGAAGTCAAAAGACTCAAGACTTCATATTTGTTAATCAAAAACGAAAAAAACAATCATTTTTTTTTAATCCACGTAAGGTATTGAATCCACGCACAAAAAGCAATCCACAGACATTTACGGAGTAAAAATATTTGCTAAATTATAGTTGATCTCCTTCTTTAAAAGAAGAATGTATAAGTAAGAAATATGAAGACTCCGGTGGTTATGCAACTCTACTATTGAATTCTAATAGCTCTGTAGGTTTTAATTAGAGGTGAATCCAATTTTGGGCTATCGGTAATGGGCCCTTGATATTCAGCAACGTTCAATAGTGCAATTTGGATCCTAACAGTAATAATTAGATCAAAGAAAATTAGGCGCAGGCCCAAAAAAAATAATATTCTCATTGTTAGGCCCACAATTAATTTTAGATAGCGTGACACCCATAATTATCCGAAATTATTAAAAATGTCTGCATGACGGGTTATGTATCCGCATGACGGGTTATGCATACTATTTTTTTTAGGGATAACTCGTTATGCATCTTAATTTTTCAGGGGTATAATTGGTAACGCAAGTTGGATATAACATATCTAAAAAACCGCGCTTTGGAATTTAACAAATTTTATATCGTTGGAAAGCTTTTAAAGAGAGTTATGCAACGAGCACAAACAACAATATCAAATTTTTGTTTTTCACGAAAAAAACGAAGGTGATCATCGTTTTAGGGAAAAATTTCGAAAACTGACTACATATTCGTTATGCAGCCTCCAAAAAAGATGCATAACACAATATGCATACACAACAAAAGATGCATAACAAGTTATGCAACCATATTTTTGTTCATGGATCAATTATTTTGGTTATGCAGCCACTAAAACGATGTATATGCCTGAATCCAATAGAAAAAGCGGACGCATAATGAATTATGCAACCATTTTCTCAACTGCATAACAAGTTATGCATCTATAACAGGTTATCTAGCCATTGTTTTGGTTGATTTTAGTGTGTACAGATAAAATCGATGCATAATGCATTATGCAGCCATATTTTCGGATGCATAATAGGTTATGCATCCATTTTCATGACTGCATAACATGTTAGGCAGATATTATTGTAGGTGCATGATAAGTTATGCAGTCTTTGTTTTTGTTGGTTTCAACAATAACAAAAAAATTGATGCATAATGTGTTACGCAAACATTTTCTGGACGGAATAACAAGTTATGCAACAACTTTTCAAGATGCATAACAGGTTATGCATCTATTTTCATAGCTGCATAACAGATTATGCATCTATTTTCAGAACAGAAAAGAAGTTTGTGGAGGGTTAATACAATTTAAACATCCATCAATTTACAGAGCAGCATGTGGTGGTTTAGTAGTCACCATCATAAAACAACCGCATCCACTAGTGGTGGACCGTCAGCAGTAAGTAACGTTTGATAGTGAAGCCAAACTGTGTCTCTGATTTCTTTCATCCACATTCATTTCATTGCCCGTTCCAGCAGCTTACTTTTTCAAAGATGCCACCACCTATAGAATAGTGGGTTTAAGAACTCTTATGATTTTGATGTTTAACAATCAATAATACCCACTCCCATACTAAAATAGATGAGAATCTTAAACAGAAACATGAATTCATTCACTGATAGTACCTTTTTCAAAGATTCCACCAAGTATAGTACTGGTAGCAGCAGCAGTGGGTTTCAGATGAACTTGTAATTGTGATGTTCAACAATCAATAATAACTCCCATACTAAAATTGATGAGAAATTTGAATTCATTCATTGTATGTACAGAAAATCAATCAATTTCAGTCCTCCTACTCCAACAAACAAAATGCATTATAAGTACCCATCTCTCTAGACTTCATCTTCTCCACATCACTCACAAAATACACTCCAACTTCGTTATAAAATTGCGGTAGCATCCATCTCTCTAAACTTCATCTTCTCCTCATCACTCACAAAAACGCTTTCAAACTTCATTATAAGAAAGCAGTAGCATCCATATCTCTAAATTTCATCTTCTCCTCATCTTTCAGAAAAACATGGCTAAGATGTTGATGGCAGTCTGTGACTGTGAATCATTCAGTTGTGATTTCTCCAATGTAATTTTTTCTACCATCGCTGGCAGTGGATATGCAACAACAAATCATTGAAGTGATTAATCAATGTGAATCCAAGCTAATTCATATCGCATGAAATATGAAGGATACGTAGATGTTCGTTCAATTTCATCCACAAAGGGTAACCCAAATTAGGCTAAAACTACCATGTTTATGTTTTTCAGAGAAATCCTTAAATGGGTTTGTAAAACAAGGTTTGATAATCATAGATCTACAGCTTAAACTTGTTTTCAATGAAGAAATTTCGGATTTTTATGAAATCAGATCGGATCCGAAGATGGAAGAGAAAAAGAGAAGAAGAAAGAAGAAGAGTACGATGAACATATAAAATCTCACCATAAAATTTAATTTCAATAATTTTGGGTCCAAAAATAATTTTTCCCTAAAAAATGGGTAAGCGCCTTCAGATTTCTGGACGTGGGTTTCACCGTGGGAAAAATCTGAAAAATGGGTCTCCCTGTAGTTTTCACATTAGATCATAAAGATCTTTTTTCTTGATAGAATATCAATTTATGTTTCAAAACATAAATCAAACAATTCAATAGTGCAATTTGGATCTTAACAGTAACAATTAGATCATAAATATTTTTTTTTCTCCATTGATAAAATATCAATTTACGTTTCAAAACAGAAATCAAACCAAGGTATGACTGGTAATTTGAGGGTGGTCAAGGTATGACTGGTAATTTGAGTGTGGTCATGTACTTAGGAACTTGATATCACCATATGGAACCTGATGTCACCATATGCAACTAAAAATCAATTTATGTAGGGAGATTCTTATATATCACCATTTGGGACTTATCTTCTTTAATGTGGAACTATACTTTGCTATCCCATGTGTGACTCACATATGTGTATTGAGCTGAACGATTCCAACATTCTCAAACTTGATCAGAATACATACCGCCTCGCCACCTCCGTATACTACTAAGCGAAGAATGATTACTGCCACCGCACGCCCTTGGAACACTACTCAACCTTTGAGCTTCCCGGTTCCACCTGCGCCCTTAACCGGGTGACATTCCATAGCCACTCTTCATCCCGAATACTGACTGACCCATCTTGCTCTGATACCATTTTGTAGGATACACGGACTGCCAAACCCACTCTAGCCCTGACCATATAACACTGATATTGTCCCCACTTGACTACCTGGAGGTTAGGTGTGGGGTTTTATCCAAAAGGCCTCGGTGCTATGTTGGGAGATTTCCTTGCTTATATGTCACAATATGGAACTTGTCTTCCTCCATGTGGGACTATCCTTAGGTATCCCATGTGTGACTCACATGTGTGTATTGAGCCACACAACTCCAACAATCTCCACCTTGGAGAGAATACACACCACCTCGCCACCTCCGTATGCTACCAATCGAACAATGATTACTGCCACCGCACGTCCTTGGAACACTACTCAATCTTTGAGCTTTCCGGCTCAACTTGCGCCATTAACCAAGTAACATTCCAAAACCACTCTTCAGCCCGACTACCGGAAGCTCCACCTTGCTCTTTACCATTTTTTAGGATATCCATGGACCGCCGGACCCACTTCGAGCCCCGCCACATAGCACTGATAATGTCCCCACTTGAACACCTTGATGTTAGAGGTGTGGGTTTTATACAAAAGGCCTCGATGTTATGTAGGGAGAATGCTTTGCTTATATATCACCATATGTAACTTATCTTCCTCCATGTGTGACTATCTTGAGCTATCCCATATGTGACTCACTTAGCTATCCCATGTATAACTCACATGTGTTAGTTGAGCCACACAACTCCAACAATCTCCACCTTGGCGAGAATACGCACCACCTCGCCACCTCCGTATGCTACCAATCGAAAAATGATTATTTCCACCGCACGCCCTTGGAATACTACTCAACCTTTGAGCTTCCTGGATCCACCAACACCATTAACCTGGTGGCATTCGGTAACCACTCTTCATCCCGACTACAAGTAGCTCCACCTCTGATACGTTGAGATTTCCGGTTCCCGAGTTTAATTCAGTAACCACTCTTCAGCCCGACTACCGGTAGCTTCACCTCGCCACCTCCGTATGCTACCAATTGGACAATGATTATTACCACTGCATGCCCTTAGAACACTACTCAACCTTTGATCTTCCTGGATCCACCAGCGTCGTTAACCGGGTGACATTCGATAACCACTTTCCAGCCCGACTACCAACAGCTCTATGCTTTGAGCTTCCCGGATCCACCAATATTTTGAGCTTCTCCGGATCCACCAAGCACCAGCGCCATTAACTGGATGACATTAGGTAACCACTCTTCAGCCCGACTACCGGCAGCTTCACCTTGCTCTGATACTATTTTGTAGGATCCATGGACCGCCGGACCCAATCCGGGTCCGACCATATAGCACCGATTCCGATACTGGCCCCACTTGAGCATTTTGAGGTTAGAGTTTTATTCAAAAGGACTCGGTGCTATGTAAGGACTCGGTGCTATGTAGGGAGATTTCCTTGTTTAAATATCACCATATGGAACTTGTCTTCCTCCATGTGGGACTATCTTTAGCTATCATATGTGACCTCACATGTGTATTGAGCTGCACAACTCCAACTGGCCTCTATAGCAAAATAAATTGGTTTGCAAGGAATAAATTTATCTTTGAGAACATTGTGCCGTTAGTTGAAAGAGTGAAGAAAAGAGTTTTGCACGTAAAGGAAGTCTTAGAATGAATGACATACAAGGAATACAGATTATAATGTAAGAGACTTCATTTAGCTGTTCAGATTGATGGAAGGAAAATCCCGAGAAATACGAGTGGTGGAATGTATTTTTTCTTCACAAAATTGGTTAAAAAGACCAAAATTAAAATTTCCTGGGTGAAAAGGACAGTTAAATTTTGATATTGTTTAAATGGACAAAAATTTAAAAATAGGCAGGATGTAACCGGTTTCATCCTGCCCATTTTCAAATACTTTTTCTTATTTTTAATTTACACAGGATGCATCCAGTTTCATCCTCGCTATTTTTTAAGTTTAAGCCAGGATGAATCAGTTTCATCCTTGCTATTTTTTTTGTGTCACCCATAAAATTTTTTACTCGTCCATTTGAACTGTGTTTTAAATTTTTTTGGACAAATGACCCATTTTCCGTTTTTTCTTCTCCTGATCCTTTATGTCTATTGTTATGTTGTGATGGTGCTTCGAGGGTCCTGGAAAATGCTTATATGCAGAATCTGGATGTCTTTGAATAGGCTCCAATTATATTGCCAAAGTGATTGTGGTAAGAGCTCTAGAATGGGTGGTTGATAATGGCCATTTGGATTTAATAGCGCATTCTCATTCTAGATCTGTAATTAGAGCATTTCTTTCTCCACTATTGCCATGGATAGTTACAGCAAGATGGGGAAGATTGTGTGGTATGATGTAAATATTGAGATTTAGGCATAGCTACGGAGAGATAAACTTCTCTGCGGAAAGTTTTGGGAAAAAAGGGTGGTTATTTGCAGAGAAAGCAGATGGCCATATGAGAAATATTTTAGATTTCATTGAGGTAACATCTTCTGATATAATTTTTGTTTTCATGCTTGTAAAGCCAGGGTGCTGTCTTTCTTTTAATTTTTGAGATGTAATTTGGTTCCGTTGGTAATAAAATTTGTTTAGCAAAAAAAATAAAAAAATCGAGAAATGCCACTAAGATCAAACTCGCCACGTTGCACATTATTGGAATTTTAGGAATCGGTTTCTTTGTGTGTGTGGGCGTGTGCCTGTGTGTGGTCTGGGAATTTGGAGTTACGATTGGATAAGTGAACGGAAGTGTTGCAAGTTATGATATTGGACCGTATGTCTAGGAAGAAAAATGTATAAGGAAGCCATTCATTTTAGTTAAAAAAAAAAAAAAAGAAAAAAAAAAATTTGTCAGGATTGTTGGAAATACAAGTGTTCGATTGCTAATGCTTCTCCAGAAGCAGCAACGTCATTCTCACGTTAGAAGCCAAAAAAAAACTTTGCTTCACAGAGGAGAAGACTCTTTGAAATTGTATCGCCAAACAAAATTCTAGCTTTCAAAAAATAATTTCTCAAGATGTATCCAAACACCATGTCAATTACTTTTAGATCATTATACAACTAAAGCACTGCAATTTTGTTGAGGGCTCAATAAGTAAATCATTTTCCATGATTTTAGTTTAACAAAATTTCAATGGCTAAATCTTCTGACGATTCGATTAATTTTTCTTGGGGAAAGACCGGGGGCGGACCTGTGAGAGCAAGCATCAGGTTCATCCCCGGTAGCCCTCTAGACTAATAAGTTCCGACCCTTCTGGGTCCGTTGTGCTTTTCATGATAAAATATTTCCGCAAAAAAGTATTTCATGTTGTTAGAGCAAGGGCTATGGAATGAATGTTTTTAACAATCATTCACTGCCAAAACCAGTGAGAGTCTAGCTGAAAGAGTGATTTTGTTGACCATGGGAAAGCAAATTTATAAACTAGGAGGTTGAAGTTCAGCCGTTTAGAGAGAATTTTTTCTCACCAAGAGGCTAAAGATGTGCCTCCTAGGTATTTCTTTTTTATAAAACTCTAACGGGACCCGCATAAAAGAGTTCAAAAAAATAAAAAAATGAAAAATCTATTGAAACGGCTCAACTTCACCGATTCACTGCGTAAAAGGGGGTTTCATTTCTTCGAGTTCAATTATGTGCATACTCCTCTAAAGACTGTATATTTGACATGCTCTTTTGATTAGTTGATTAGTAAATTGTTGGGCCCATTACCTTCAATGTTTAGAATCACAACCCTCGTTATATAACTCCCTAAATTAAATCAATGGTGGAGATTGAAATGTTACGTGCACACTCTTTGAGGAGTGTGCACATAATCGGACTCCATTTCTTCTGTTAACGTATTATGAAGAAAATTAGGTTTGAAAATCCCAAATTAGATTAAACCGTTTTGGGCCTGTGCTCCCCGTCACTAATGCTATTGGGACCATGGTTTTTTTGGGGGACCATGATCTTATTAGGCCAACCTCCCTATACTTATAAGGGGTGTCCTAAAGTTAGGTAAATACACATATGCCCTTTACTTTTATTTAAATTAAAACTAACCTAATCTCTAATATAAAACAAAGCATGGACAACTTAGCTTAGATAAAGGACGCTCTGGATTCATTCTTGGGGAAGCTAAATCTATGGTTGTGGTTGTTTACATCATTATTGTATCATTAATTTTTTATAATGAATATTTTATTAATCTCTCATTATAAATGTCTTATAATTATGTTAATTAATATACTTTCATTAAATTTCTTATGAATTTTTCATTATAAATATCTTCTTACATCATAAATATCTTAATTTAATAGATGTCTCACAATTTTCTTAATGAATGTACTTTCATCACTAATATTTTATTAATGTTTCCTTATAAATGTTTTATGATTATCCTAATAAATACTTTCATTAAATAAATAATAAATTTGTTAATAATCATATCAATTGGTAGTATTTGTTGGTGGTCAGTGTGGTGATGATGGTGATGAGGTAGTGGTGATGGGCGGTTCTGGTGGTGGTAGTGTAGGTGGTCAGTGTGGTAGTCAGGTAGTGGAGAATTCTTACTCTATGTGAAAATAAGCTGGTTATAATACAAAACAAAAAAAAAATAAAAAATTGTACAGGCTGACCGCAATTTACCCTAAAAACAACCCTAAAATTTAACGTTTATTGGGATGGTAACGGTTTTCAGTTGGTCCCATTATATGTTTCATTCGGTGGTTTCTTCTAAACACCTATTACGGTCAACCTAGCAATTCTCAAAAAAAAAAAAACCATGGAAACAAATTGCATTAACCCAGAGTAACAGGTTAATGCACAATCCATCGCGTCATGTGCTTATTTTAGAGCTCCCTTAGGATGGATTGTTGTTTTCAAGTTCTCTCTTAATTTGCATGGAACAAACTAAGAATAAGAAACTTCACCTTCGGGTTAACCTCCCAACTTCTCTTAATTTGCGGACAACATAAGTTTTGGAACAACAAGGCCCTAAAATGTAATCCACCACCGCCATTACGGTGAGAAACTAATAGTGGCATTGATGTTATTTCTGTCAACTTATCCGATTTGATTCCAATGATTTCCACATTAGCCTGACGTTAATCCGTGTAGAAAAAGAAAAAAAATCAATCAATCTGATATAGCTCCGTGGTATAGCATCGTGCATGATAACGTTTTGGAATAACAATTAGAGAAGGAGAAGAACTTCTCTAAGCGAGATGACATATCATCAATCGGCGGAGTCATTGTGATTACTTGCAATTTCATTTTTCCGATAGGCACTGCGGTTGGGTTAAAGAGTCACGAGAATTAAACATCGGATGGGAATACACGCTTCCCGGTAAGGATTAACATCTAATCGATTCCAATTTTCATACTTATCGAAAAAAAATGGAATCACGAATTAAGAACAAAAAACATTGTTATGCCAAAAGTGAAAACGTATTTGTGGCCACCTAAGTGAAGTTTACCTATTGTCTTTTGGTACAAGACCATTTTGGATTTGATGGAGGGCAACCAATAGGTTATGTATCTTTTTTTTTTTTTTTTTTATATGATCCGCGGTAAGACATGTTTTGGTGATATAAATTGGGCAATGAACATATAGACAATAATCAACTCTCGTGCCGTTACGGCACGGGTCAAGGCCTAGTAACTATATAAATCTAATCATATATATCTAATCTAAACTAAATGAATCTATTAACCAAAATCAAAATCAAAATCAAAAACAAAAACAGGGGGTAATCGAAATCAAAATCATAAAATCAAAATCAAAATAAAAATAAAAATAAAAATATTCTCTTCTTCTTCTCTCTTTCCTTGACGTTCTTCGTTCGATTGAAAAATGAGTATTAACCATCAAATGAGTTGAAAATGGAAGTTGCAGAGAGAAGTTTGACTAGGAATTGTGTGAAAACTTTTTTCGAACTAACCGAACCTAATGGAAATGATGAACATGAAGAACAGTTTGGCTATTTCGCAAAAAAAAAAATCCCAAACCAACGTTAGTTCGGTTAGTAGCAAAATAGTTCGGTTAGTTGTTAATAACATTTCCCAACCGAACCTAGTAGTTCGGTTAGTTGCTAAAACATTTCCCAACCGAACCTAGTAGTTCGGTTAGTTGCAAAAAATATTTCCCAACCGAACCTTAGTTCGGTTTGTTGCTAAAAATATTTCCCAACCGAACCTAGTAGTTCGGTTAGTTGCAAAAAACATTTCCCAACCGAACCTTGTAGTTCGGTTAGTTGCAAAAAACATTTCCCAACCAAACTATTTAATGGTCACACCAAATATATAGTTCGGTTTGATCGCAAGGAAAAATTTCAATTTTTTGTAACCGAACTTCTTACTGTAACTAATCATTACTAATCATAATAATCACTTATCACTAAGTTCATTTTTGGTCATAAATTTGGATAAACGAACTTAATCGCAAAAAAATTTAAAATTTCTCGAAATTTTTTTTTCCATTTTTTTGTAATAGAACTTCTTAATGGTAACTAATCATACTAATCACTAATCATTACTAATCATACTAATCATTAACTAATAACTAACTAATCATTATACTAACACATTTAATTAAGGAGGGTAAGTTTGGTATTAAGAAAAACATTTAGATAAGGGATGACTTAGGATTGCTTATAATGTCTTACCTAAAATAGAATCATGGTCCCCACAAAAAAATCATGGTCCCAAAAAATGGTTCTTTGTTAATATGGATAATAAGTGGGCCACTAATGTTTGTGTAATGAGCTTGGTTCTTTCCTGTTTGTGCCCATTTTTGACATATACGTAGTTAGAACTTACTCCCTCCGTTTTGTGCCCATTTTTGACATATACGTAGTTAGAAGTAGAACCAACCAACGTATGGTAGGGTCATAGATTAATGAAGGTCACCAGTGTACAGTAAGGAGTTTTTTGGGTCCATCTTAATCCACGTATGGCAAATAGTGTTTTAATCCACTGAATTCGACTGATAGAATTTTACCAGTCAACTGTTGACATTTAGTAGTTGACTTTGACCCTCCTTTTGTTGATTTTGATTAAATTTTGTTAACTTATACCAAAGCTTTTAAATTTTTTCCCTTTAGCACGTCAATTGTTTGGTTCAATCTATCATAATTTGGATTAGGTTATTAAGGAACCAGGTAATAAATAGATCGGGTTTATAATTAAACTAATTTTTATAATAATGTTAAGAAATTATAAAATGAATTTTACTGACGAAATCATTAATGCATAAGTTATACAATTTTTTTATCGAAGGATTTCATTACATATTTTTATAATCGAAACTATCTGTCACTATTAAATTTATATGTGCATTATGATATGGTTTACGTGTGTGCGCATTATTAGCATGTCTTTTTTCTCGTAATGTTGACTTTTTTATTTGAATGAGATTATTGTGCTTAAGATTATCATATTGGGACTCTTTAGCCATCACCACAGTGATACTAGAGTGTTTCATCCAAACAATAATCGTAATATTACCGTAAGCATGAATTGGCAAATTATAAAGCTAAAGTTTTGCAATTATCGACCTAATGTGATGGCATTGTTTTAGTTACTTGGCTATCACAACAGTGATGTCAAAAATACTTTTGGACACAATCACAATTTTATTAAATGCTTATCGTATGGTTTTGCTTAAATATATTAGAACAACAATTGTCCACAGGTAATTCGAGTCCACATGCTTAAGAAAACACTGAAGGATTTGATTTTTTTTGGTCATATATTATGGATCTGAATCACTTTACGTCTTAATGAGTGTCTAGTGGTATCTCTCCTCATTTTCTAACTTGAGTGCCAATTTTGACTGCATGTACTGGAGATAAAAATAATGATCAAGATTAAGTAAATTCCACATAATCTATCATATTTTAGAAAATGCATAAAATAAAATTTACTTAAATTAACTCATTATCGAGTTGACTAACCCATTATGGATTTTTTCAGATGTTCATAAATATTATTATGTTGTTTTATGCAGAACTTATTGCATACTCTATAAAAATTGAGGTTTTATTTTTGGATAAGTTCCTCCGTGTTTGTGAAAATTTATGATGTTCATTGTCTAGTCTAAACATCCTTATTTTTTATTCGTATTATACCCTTTGTTTAAAACGATCTTTAAGCTTGTATCAAATTTAAATTAGCGATGCATCAGAGAATTTTCTTCAACGAAATTTCATTATTGAATTATACTTATAGACGTGCTTAATGTTTGATTTTGGTTTAAGAAGATTTCATCACGTCTGGATATTTTTCAATTAAAGGGTGTTGATATTTTCACAATTCATATATGACATGTTTATGATTAATGTTTTAGGGTTGCTCATAATTGTTCATAATCGACTAAATTATTTATGATCAGATCAAGTATGACGATATCATTGAGTGAGATTGTGCAATATCACAAGAAAAGTTAGTGTGATATTTGCATTGGTACATGTTAATTGCTATATTTGTTAGTTATCACCACAGTGATACTAAACTCTCTTATATTTTAAGTGTTATATATTTTGCGTCCTCTTAGTTTGTTTAACGATTAGAATAACGTTGCTCACAAGTAGTTTTGATCCACACGTTGAAACAAGCATTAAGGTTATCTAAATGTTTCATTTGCATGTGAAATAATAGTCACCCACATGTGACTACAAGGAATATTGTATTAGGTTGAACATTAGAATTATTTGAGTTAGTCAATACATGTTAGGACGAGATTCTCCCACAGGCGACTCTAGTTGCGGTATTATACAAACATAATGTTGTGTGCATGAGAAGGTAAAATACCTACTGATGTTTTTTTTTCATGTCTCACATTGTTCCTTCATAAGGTTTTACTCACAGGAGAATCTTATTTAAGGTATGTAACTATTTAAGACTAATTGTCATTTATCTCTATTATAAATTTCAGCTTTTGTTCTAATTAATTGTAGATTATGACTATTTTGTAGACTTTTAATGGTCCAATTTTTGGAAGATAAAATTGTTTATCACCTAATGATTTTTCGCTTTACTGTATAAATCTATCGATTGCATTATGAATCTTAATCCATGGATGTTTTATCGAGCATTCATTATTGAAATTGAGAGGCAATTATAGATTAAGTGAAAAATCATAAAGTCTGACAAAGGTGGTGAATATTGTGAAAGGTATGACAAAACAAGATAATATCCTAAATCTTTTGCATAGTATCTTCAAAAGTTTGGAATTGTTGCTCAATACACAAGACCAACTTATCCTTGGTATACTGGTGTATATCAAAATCTAAATCATACTTTTATGAAAATGGTTAGAAGCATGATGAGCCATGCATAATGGTTACACATTTGTGAATGTTTGTTCTTTCTGCAACTGTGTAATTTAAATAGATTTCCATTAAAGCAGTTTCATAGACACACTTTGGATTAGAAAAGATGGAAACCTAGTTTAAATCACCTTTAAGTTATGGTTGTTCAGTTGGAGGTGAGGGATTACACTCCCAAGAATGAAAATTGGATTTGAAAACTTTACTGGTTCTAAATAATCCAAATGGTATTCATTAATTTTCTAACCGTAGTATGAGATTTATTGAAATCGAAAATATAAATTCATTAATGACGGCATAATCAGTGGGAGTACGTGGATATATTTGTTCAACAAGTCATGATAATGATCCCTTTATTGAAGATTTCTACAGGTATTGTGAATCTTCTCATTTTCGGAATGTTAGATAATGAAAGACCACAAATTACTGATCCAATACTCCATAATATAATTACTGCCAATAAAGAATTTTTTGATAGCAACATGAACCAGCGTTAAGAAGGTCTCAAAAGAGATTGAAAGAAAGTTATTCATGTTGTTTCAGTGATTTTATTACAAGAATTTATTTCATTTTGATATAGAATGGAAAAGACTCAATTTCCGGTTCACAAATATTATGTGTAATAATTTTGATTAATGGATTGGTGTTATGTGAACGAAAATCAATGGTTGAAAGTTAAGTCTTTGAAATTGTTTAATTGTTCGAAGGACACAAATCAGTTGTATGAATGTGGGTGTTTCTGACCTAACACGACTGTAATTACTAGCAATGTTAAACGATATAAAGCAAGACTTATAGCCAACGATGAAATGATGCATTGATTATAAATAAGTTTTTCTCTCGTGTCAAAGAAAGACTTATTCAAAACTATCATAGTATTATTAGTAGCTCTGTATGACCTAAGAGTTGCATTAACTAAATGTAAAAATAGCCTTTATTAATGATAAATTATAAAGAAAATTATACGTATTGATATGAAGGATTTGCCTTATAAAGATAGGAACACGTAGTCTACAAGCTTAAGAAAACAAAGTATGAAATTAAGCAAGCCTCCTGAATATTGCATATCTAAAATTCAACAAGCCCATTAATGTTATTTGGTTTTGATGAAAATTACTATAAATCCATGCATATGCCTCAAGATCAGTGGGAGAAGTTCATACTCTTGGTGTTTTATGTTAAGACTTACTACCAACGAGTTATATTGTTGAGGTACAATGCTGTTAACGGAGGAGTTTACAAAGAGGAACATCAGCTGCTCAATTTTTTTTGAAAAGTTGCTCAAAAATTGTTTCATCGGACATTCGGGTAAAAAGTCTTTATTTCAATTTTCTCTCACATCCCGACATTCAAGAGAGATATGAAATTCATATCAATTACCAATAACTCGCGAAACATAAAAGCATTTACAGAACTTGTGAAAAAAAGTCAAATATTGAAGCATTTATTGAAGCACAAACATCATAAGAGCTTAATTATACACACACAGCTTGAGGATGAGCGCAAATGAAGAAAGCGTGATTATATACATGTTGATACAAAACCATCACAATTCAGTTTGTCAAGGCTTGGCTCATTTTCTCACATTGCAGTTTAACAAAAATTAATAACTACTTTGCTTGTACATACATACCAGTTTCATTTTCTAACCGAGGAGACACGACCATGCTTTTCAATGATCCAAGGTAATTGGCATGGCGAATTTAAACCATGCCACGTATAATTAAACCAGGTAGCAGCAGGACCCTAAGGCTTGAACTAAAATGAACAGATGCCAAAAACATTTTTCCTTTGTAATCCTGAACATTAAGGTTGTGAAATTGTGAATGGAGCGAATTATTTTTTAATTTTAACGGTCGAATCGTATATTGAATCGCTAACCGTAGACTCATAGTCATCCTTAAATTTACCCTGGGAAAAATGAACAAATAATGAATTCACCCAGAACAAGTATAAATATAATTGTGCTTGTCTTTTGAGCAAGAATCGGGCATAGCACAATCGTTTAGTACCGCCCAAATGAACAATAAAAAAAGAGAATCTTTCCAAATCATATAAAATGTGATGACGAATTGATTCGAATCTTGAGTCTAGCGATTTTAACAACCTTGCATTATAAAAAAATTTAAACCTAAGGTAAAATCCTGGAGTATTTAATTGACACCTCTCCAAAGATTGTTAATGTGACATTCGCATCTTATTGGTAATTTTTGTTGAGTAGTTAGAGCACTTCTTATGGAGTGAACAATCTCAAAATTTGTTCATTTTGCTCCCACTAGATATGGATATGCGATATGCCCAGATGCATCAGAATTTTATTTTATTTTCAAGGAAGACCCATTCTATTAAAAAGTCTTCATTTCAAGTTTCTCCGATATCCCAACATTCAAGAGAGACCTGAAATCCATATCAATTACCAAAAATTTAGTAGATCAACTCCGCGCGATACATGTGAGCAGTTACAAAACTATATATACTTACAAAATCGATACTTGCGAAAAAAAATAAAACAAAGAAGCATGGATTTATATAAGCAGGAACATTATAAGGGCTTCATTATACACACAACTTGAGGATGAGCGCAAATGTAGAAAGCATGATTATATACATGTTGTTATGGCTTGGCTCACTTCATCGTTCTCTCACATTTCCGTTAAAACAAAAATCTATTTTGCATGTACATACACACCAGTTTGATTTTCTAACCGAGGAGACACGATGATCCTTTTCAATGATCCAAGGCAATTAGCATGGAGAATTTTTACACAATGCAACGTAATCAAACAAAGTAGCCATTTCGAGAATTACCGATCCGGGACGCTATGCACGATATGGAACCTACACAAGCAATAATACACAATACCCCAATATGACGAAAAAAAAATACCAATCACACAGCACCACCGATTAAGGGCAAACTTATAATGGGGTACAACGACATCTCCCAAATTGTGGTTCCACACAACTTCAAGGTGCATATAGCACTTGGATAATTGCACTCTTACTGTACTCGCTCACTGCTAATGATTGATAACTAATTCTTTAACAAATACTTAGGTAGATTCAACCAATAACAAAACAAGAAAGATGAAAAACTTACTACTATTACTGGGATTTGAACAAACCCCTTAGAAAAAATCTAGGATGTGGGGATAAATCTTCACCAACCGTACCGTTTCTTAGCTAGAACACCCTTCTTCCAGCCCACAAAAACACACCACTGTTGGGCCATAAGGAGTGAACTAACATGAATGTGTGCCTTGAACGTTTTCCTTCCTGTAATCCTGAACAGGCAGCCCAATCTCAAATCTTGCAACGTTTCTTTCACTCATCCGATCGAAACACTCAACATTCCCACATCACACAAACACAAACAAAAAAAAATGAATTTTTTTGAGAGTATTCAGTGGCCGGCAAGTTTAATTTAATTGACATTCACAGCTTACTGACTAATTTTTGTCGAGTAGTTATCGACTGATTTAGCCACACTTCCTGTCATGCCAAATTTTTCGCTCTCGTTCTCAAAGTTATGGAATCTACCTTCTGAGTTTTCGGAGTTATATCGAGTAATAATGAAAAGGAATGGCCGTTACAAGAGATAACTTTGATTATGGATAGTGTTTCTGAATGATACACACACCGACATAACAAACACCCAAAAGATAAAAACATTACACCTGATAGACACTCTTTTACTCGTCCAAAGTTCTCCAAAGAATTCTTCCCAACAGAGAACAAATCTTTCCGGTTAGAATTTATAACCCTCATAAAATAACTTCACAAAACTGCCACCATTAATTTCGTCCAAACGATAGTCGAGGTCACAACAAAGAAGTTAAAATGGAGTCCATGTGGTAGGTTGAAAAGACTTTAAAGAGTTACATATTTTGTAAAGTTGCTCAAAATTTTCTTGAAAATCGATAACAACAGAAGTAAAATGTCATAATTTCAATCTTCTCCGACATCCCATCATTCAAGAGGAATCTGGAATTCGTCAATTACTAGAAATCTGGTTGATCAACTCCACGAGGCATAAGAACATTTAAATACTGGAAGACGCTGAACATGGATGATAATAGCAAATTCCAGTCTATAATCCAAATGGAAGAAATACTTGTGAAAACAAATCACATAAAAGAAGCATGCATTTATAAGCAGAGAGATCATAAGAGCTTCATTATGCCCAACTTAAGGATGAGTGCAAATGAAAAAAAACATGATCATATATATGTTATAAGATACGGCTAACACAATTCAGTTTGTCAAGCGGTCGGCCGGCTCACTTCAATCACTCTTTCACGTTACAGTTTAACAAATATCAATAGCTATTTAGCATGTACGTTAACCAATTTGATTTTCTAACGGAGGAGACCCCATGCCATGATGCTTTAAGAAGTTACTTTGGGAAAGCTAATAATTTGTTTTAGCGACAAAATTTCCAAATGAGACACTCCAAATTCCCACATCACACGAGCGCTAAGAAAACAATTAGAGATTGTTAATTTGACATTTACATTTTATTCACTGATTTTTGTTGAGCGGCCATCTTTTCTCTGATGCTATACCATAAAAAATAGAGAAAATGGGTCATTTGTCCAAAAAAATTTAAAACACGGTTCAAATGGACAAGTAAAAAAAGTACGGGTGAAATAGCCAAAAAAAAAAATAGCAAGGATGAAACTGGATTCATCCTGGCTTATACTTAAAAAATAGCAAGGATGAAACCGGATGCATCCCAGTGTAAAATAAAAATAAGAAAAAAATATTTGAAAATGTACGGGATGAAACCGGTTTACATCCTCGCCTATTTTTAAATTTTTGTCCATTTAAACAGTATCTTTTTAATTTTTGGCTATTTAAACAGTATCAAAACCTAAGTGTCTTTTTCACCCAGGAATTATTGATTTTGGTCTTTTTGACCAATTTTGTGTAAAAAATATCAATAGAGCTGAAAGAATTCGATGCTAAAGTTACTCTATGTACGGGAATCTTTAGACTTCTTTCTTAGACATTCCTTTTTAGAAGAGGAAAGGGATCCGAAGTATAACTTAGCAAAGACTTTGACGGTTACACTCGGTAAAAGTTTCCGAGTTTCCTCTTGTGCATATATTCCATATCTCCGATTACGACAAGAAAAATTCATGAGTCTCTTGACTTCAACTATCTCCACCATCCCATTTCGCAAGACTGAAATATCCATCAATTGTTAGTAATCGATCTATAAAAGGCTTAACAAGTACGAACTGGATTAAAAAATAAACCTACCATAGAAAGCATGGATTTATAAACATTAATTTTATAAGAGATTTATTATTACACAACTTAAGGGTGAGCCCAAATCAACAAAGTATGATTCGGGTAATAATAAAAAAAAAAAAAATGAAAAAAGTATGATTATGCACAATTTGATGTAGCACTAAAATGTGCAGTGAAAGATTTTTGTTGAGGGAAGTCAAACATTTTCCTTGACTTCATTTTAACAAAATTTCAATGGCTAAACAGAAACCAGAAAAACCCGAATTTTCTTATGGAGAGACATTCATGCTTTTCATGATAAAATATTTTCACAAAAAAGTATTTGAAGGAAGATTCCTCTTGAGGTACGGACCGTGTTGTTGTTGTATTGCTGTAACCGAGTCTCGAGAACGAATCTACGTTACAATAGAAGTCGAAGGTTTTTCTTTTAGTTTCGTAGGAGTTGACGGTGCAACACTGCAATGCTGGTTGTCATGGAGTATTGGTTTTCTCCGAACAACATTGTAATGCGCATCTTTAAACTGTCTGTCAGTTTGTGTACCTTTGTACACTGGTTGACTCATTCGGTATGAAAAACAAATTTGGTTAGAACGTGGATCAAGCTTTTGTGCATACAAAACTGTGAAGCAAGCCGCATGGGTGGTTAATACGGTAGTTGTTAGATGCTTCCTGGACACACAATGGATACAATTACCCAATACAGCGGTTGTGTTAAGTAGATGCACATGCGGATGATTTTGGTTTTGTATATACATCAGGAGCCAAAGTGAGGAACTCAAGGGAAGTCGCTACAAAGATTGTTCCTAATAAAAATTATTGCGACTTACGTTTGAATCTGTCTTAAAACAAACACAACTTGGCCTTAAAATAAACAGTTATTTCCGCAATGAAGAGATGAAATGGATTCTATTTCTGCTAATTAACCACAACAAATATAAATAGTAAACCCAATAAGTTGTCTCATTTGCACATGTATAAATAGTCATGTAACAAATTATAATATAATAGAATCCACATTGAGACTGGATATTTTCACTCTCCTCTTAGTTTCTCTTGGATTTCCCTATTATTCTAGGTGTTATTTTCTAAGTTCTCCGATTGTGCATTATCAAATTACCAGCGATAAGTGAGCTGAAATACGAGTTAAGTGAACTTCACAAGATAACTAATCCTACTGTTTGAGAAGGTAATGACGACTTAACTTATCTTCATTGGCTCCCACCGAGAAACAATGTTAAGTGTATAATGTTGTTAATAGAAGAGGCTTTAAAGAGGAACATGAGGGGCTTAAAAATTCTTGAAAAATTGTTCAACAAATCCTGGAAAATGAATGTAAAAAGTCTTCATTTCAACTTTCTCCCACATCCCGGCTTTCAAGTGAGATCTGAAATTCACCAATTGCTAGAAGTTTAGTTGATCAACTCCACGAGACATGAGAGCATTTATACTCAAAGAAACTCAACATGCAATCATGGATGATAATCAAAACTATGAGACTAACAGAATAGATCGATACTTGTGAAAACAAATCTAATGATGAAAGCTTGGATTTATGTAAGTAGAAACATCATAAGAGCTTCATTATACACAACTTAAGAATGAGGCGAATGAATAAAGCATGATAATATACAATTAACTAGCACAGTTAGAGTTTTTTTTTTTCTCTAAAACCCAAAAACTTATTAATAAACAATCTTGGTATAGGGGCGGCAAGAATCGGTAGAGGGGCGTCAAGTGTGATAGCAATGTCCCTCTTATTGGTTAGGGGGTGTCCTATAGGGGGTGTAGATTGACTAGATTACCCTTTTCACTTTAAATCAACCAAAATCAAATCAATTTTTTTTTTAAAACCTAATGAATCAAAAAAATCAAATCAGTTTTTTTTCTTCATCTTCTCTTCTCCTCCATCAACCGTAACCTCCATTAAAACTAAAAATTTTATCGTCTTCGATTAATCGGCGATTTGAAAAATGTTTGGAAAAACCCAGTTAGGGTTTAGTTTATCGTGTTGGATTTAAGTTAATTTTGTATCAAAAATTAGGGTTTTGTATGAAAATTGAAATTGAAATTTCTGGATTTATGTGAGTTACGGTTGGTAATAACTCAATTACGAACCGTAACTGGAGATTTTGAAGAATATACGGTTGGTAATAGTTCAATTACCAACCGTATGTTCTTATATCTGAGAATTTCTTCAGTTACGGTTGGTAACTATTTTAGTTTACCAATCAGACCGAAGTTCTGATTGGTTTCGAGCACTTAATTACCAACCAGTGGCGAGATCGATTGGTAACTTAATGAAAGTTACCAACCGTATATCATCCTGAATGTTAAGAATTTTTGAAGTGATGATGTACGGTTCGAAATTGTAGTTGACTTACCAACCGTAATTTAGTTACGGTTGGTTTCGATTCCTTTTTTATGAACCGTAATTAGTTACGGTTCGTATCAAAGATTTTCTATCAACCGTAACTGGTATTACGATTGGGTTTTTCCCCAAATTGAACCAGTTACGGTTGGTAACTAGCTTATTTCCAACCGTATGTTCTTCAGAAAATTTTAAAAATTTGATCTTTTTACATACTTTAGATAATTTTGATCAACAAAAAGCTAATGGGAACTAATTTTGATCACCCACCTCTAATTTGCCACTTGAATCACTCATTTTGGTTGAGTGAATCAAAATCTAGGGTTTCACAAATATCACAAAAGTTCTCCTCAATTTTTTTTCTTTCTTATAACTCTAAACATCTGATTTTTGATTCTATAATAAGTGAAAATTAATTATCAAAATTAATCTTGATTATCTACACTAATCTTGATTATCATTACTAAACTTGTTTATTAACAATAAGGGTTAATTAGTCATTTCCAGGGTTTTATTGATAAGGGGCACTTGAATTTACTTCTAATGACATTTTTTGTCTTATTAGGTTGCCGCCCCTCTACTGATTCCTACCGCCCCTTTACCAAGTTCCTTAATAAAAGAAAAAGAAACAGAAATAGGAGGGGACATAAAGCCACTTAAATGATTTTAACAATTTTTAGTTTAACAAAAATCAATAGCTATTTTGCATGCACAAAAACCAGTTTGATTTTCTAGGCTCTAACCAAGGAGACACGATGATTCCTTTCAATGACCCGATATTCAATTGATCAAGAAAAAGAAATGATCTAATATTCAATGAACTTAGCAAAATTTTACTCCCTTTACTCCACAATAAAGAAAAAAGGTTCCCCTCAAACAGTATTTTTCGATGTTTTCTTAAGAATTGTATAAATACGAGAAAAAACTCACTTATTTATGGACTGAGAATATTTTACACCATCTGACTTGTATAATCAAACTAAGTAGCCTGGACTCCGAGGCTTGGACTAAAATGAATTGGTGCCTTCAAAGTCTCCATCCCCTGGACTGCAATCTAATCTCATACATTTCGTTCACTCATCCATTGGAAGTTAGTACCTCTACAAATTACGACATTAAACAGGCACACACACAAAGAAGGAAATTATATTTCCCTCCCCATCAATCTACCTAAAATGTCGAGAATATCCGTTAAGTTCAATTTTATTGACATGCATGTGATCTGATGGACGACATTTTGACTGATTTTTGATTAAAAAAATGTTATTGAAAGGTCTAGTCATGCAATACGAATAAGATGCATCACAATTCTTTTTTTCTTTTTTCATCACAATAAGAATAAGTGCAAATGAATTGGATAAGCTGATGAGCCAAAAACGGATAAGCTGAGAATTGAATTGTCACCTGGGCTAACTATAAACCTTAGCCACAAGAATTCTACACCAAGAGTAGGAGAGATATTATGGCTACAGGATTCCTTACACCAGGTCCAAGAGCAAGAGAGCTATTATGGCTACCGGATTCCTTAAACCTCTTTCCTAGATTTTTACTTTCGCTCCATATGTCTATTTACAATAAAAATGAAGTCTTAGCTTCAATTTACTCCACCATCCCATCTTTTCAAGAGACAACAAGTATGATCTGAAATTTAATCAGCTTTCCCAGGAGGGTTAGCATGTACTAGGAACCGAACATGGATCACAACAGTTAAGAAACTAAAACTATGATACAATAAATGGATTTTATAAACATAAAACATCATGAGAGATTTCATTACACACAATTGAAGGGTGAGCTTGAATGAACAACGTATGCTTGATTGATTTGAATGATAAAAAAGATGAACAAAAGTATGACGATATGTACATGTTGATGTATAACCAAAGCAATTTCAGTTTTGTCAAGGATTCATTAAGTTAATCAGTTTCCCACGTTTTCTTATCTAGATATTACATAATTTTCATGGATAAAGAATTACCTAGGTGTAATTCCAGCTTGTAAATAGTTGTCGACTTAAAGATTATCAAATAAATGAAGAAGATATTGAAGAGGACTATCATATCGTATGATTCTCACTTCAAGGCTACTGGTTGTCATGAGTAATGCTAAATATTTTCAAGTATCTAAGATATATCTCATGGAATGGAAAGAAATTACCAAAGAAGATACACAACTGGCCAACCAATCGATTATGTAAACCAGGATCACACACATTTATCAATCTTATTTTTGGTTAGAGCTTCTCCGATGGTGGTTTTGTGTGTTTTCTAGGTGGCAACACAAACAAGACATCCTCATTCCAATTTTTCCTTAAATTTAGGGAGGAAAAATAGTTCCTCTCCGAGTATGGTGTTGTTTGTGATTTTTTATGGATTAAATGCAAAGGATGCAAATTTTATTTTTAGTAACTTCTAGATTTTATTTAAGCTAAAATTGGTTATGTAATATATTTGAATTAATTTAGGTAAGCAAAAGCTTACTAGGATAGCTTGACATTGTCAAGGTGAATGTCTAAAACTAGACATTCACCTTGACAATGTCTCATAAAAATTAAGCCATGTCATCTTCACATTGATTTAAGAAGTTGGGGTTGGAGAAGAATTTTAGGAAAATGAATGTCTATCCTATGTGGACTTAGACATTTATCTTCACATACATTCCATTGGACAAACTCTTAGATTATAAGATCACATAATATACTCTTTTATTTGGAATCTTTTAAAAAAACTTATTTAATAAAAAAACAAAGATATATATAAAAAGTTTTAAATAAATTTGTTTATTTATATACGAAAAATTAATTTTAGATTATATAAATTACACAAAGGAGTTTTTAGTTGGAAGCCGAGCAACAAGCTGGGCACCAACTCCTTTTTGAATAGCTACACCCAATCTGTGGAAAATAAAACTACCAAGACCCCTACCAACATCGTTACTAGCTAAACAATTTTTAAGACGCTTGAAAAAACAAACAAAATCTTCACTGAGCTCTCCTAACGTAGTGAAAGCCAAAACACCTAAACCAAGGCCGTGCGAATCGCACTCATTCAAATACTTATTACGCTTACGCGAGATAGCTCTTGAAATAGCCTGGCCTGGGACAAAACCACGAACTCCGTCACCAGTAAAGGGTGAAACGCCTGTAATATCCATACACACATCCCTACCATTTTCCCAGTTGAGCACTAGGATATCAGCTGGACGAAGATCCTTGTTGTTCTCTGACAGCAAACCCAAGGAAACTTCCTTGCGAGCAGGAACACTGGCTTTGAAACAAATATCTGCAGTTACATCACGAACCAAATCATGACGAAACTTAATCCCTACATCCTTGGCGCAGTGAAGTGCATGATCACCAAAAATGTCCATATGTTTGTTACAACAAGAACAAAGCCCGTCTTCGGCAAACAAAGGGATACCAAGCCGATAACAAACCACTGCTCTGAACTGCCTAGGGCCAAGACACTGATCTAAACCACTGATGGGGACAGCCAAAAGATAGTCTTGCGCATGCTTAATCTGGTTGCTTTGCCATACGAAAATATTATTTAAGATTTTGCATAAAATGATTTTATAACTATAAAAATAAGGGTATATTTTATAATAGAAAATATTTTATACTATTTAAGATTTTGTTTCCTAATTATGTTAGTACGTGTTAATAAAGTTCCCATTCAAAATTTCAAACAATGCTTAGGCCTATTCCTATGCACATGCCAAAAAAATGGTGTTTGGCATACCAGGTGGCATGGAAAACCATCTGCGCCACTATGGGAAAACCGCGGAGCGATCGAATTTCTAGCGAGCGATATTAACAATATCGCCGTCGATATTGTTAATATCGCTCGAAATTGACTCCATCGCTGACGTTATAATCAATATCGCCACCGTTCGAGTTTCTGACGCCTATAAATACCGCACCTATCTTCTCAACTCTTCTCAATTCTTTTTCTCAAAGTCACTGATTTTCTTAAACTTCTGTTCTAAACTTAAACGATTTTCTTTTGATTTTCTTAAAAAAATATGGAGATAAGAAAAAGAAACAGAAAAGCGAAAGGATGTACTAGACAAGTAAGTTTTTTTGTGGATACAAATTTTGAGTTTAATAATGTTAGGCAAGTAGCCGGTGAAGGTGTATTCTCTAATCACCTTTCTGATCATGAGGAAGGATCTAACTCGATAAATCTAAGAGGTGGATGGACTAAGTTACATACAATTTTCCAATTACTTCCCCCTGTTGTTCAAGAGAGAGTTAGAAGTATGCTTGGCGACATCTATATGAAATACAACCTAGAAACCATAGGACTCAGGGTGTTCAAGTTATATTAGAACGATGGTGGAAGACTATAAACACGTTCTTTTTCAAGGACTTTGAATGCGGTAAGTCGGTCTTTTCTAGTAATTTAATTTTTAGATTATGAGTTTTGTTTCATAAAAATAAACAAATTCTAATTATGAATAATTATTGTTAATAGGAGTCACACCGATATATTTGTACATGTTAACTGGAATTCCATGCCAAGGAAACTTACTTCCATTTAACAGACTAAATTGGTTATCAGACGGTAGATGGAAACAAAGACTTCCTTTATATTCAAATGAATTAGAAGTAAATCCTACACATAGACAAATAAAAGCGCATGGGTTGAAGGTGTCTGGGTTGAAAAGCTTTTTCCAGCGTTATGCTAGGAAAATGACTGAAAACAGGCATTTGTAATGAATATTTGATCCCGACCATTATGAGGAGCTAGAACGTCTTGTTTGTATTGTGGACACTAGGCCAATGTCAGTTTCCAAATGCTAGCTCAGTAGTGTTAATTGGGTTTCTCGAAGCATTAGAAGATTTAGAGCAAGCACCAACATATGATTGGGGGTCTGCGATTTCATCAGAGATTTACATGTCCCTCGGTGATAACTCGACATGTGGTAAAGATAGTTTTAATGATTTTTTAGGAGTTCTGGAGGTAAGAACCAATATTTTTCACATTATGTATTTATTTGTCATTTTCATATGGAAAACTTATTAACCTGCTGAATGTTATTATTTTCAGTATTGGTGGTATATATATTTCCGTGTTTCGGAACCTTGTCTTAAGAATCATACCAATGTATTTCCGATCATACGGAAGTATGATTCCGAGAATTGGGAAGCTGCACAGATTGAAGATGGTCAACATGTTGCTATTGTTCATAAGATTCAGTAGTTGAGTAGAACAAGCCATAACCTTGTCTCCCAGCCATAGGAAGCACTACCTGAGTTCCAAGAAGAACTAGGTTAGCAAAATTGTACAATTAAGCCTTACAAGGATGGTGTTATACAACCCTATTTCTGAGAAGGGTGTTTGGTATTATGGTGAAAGACATCTTCTTATGTTGCAAGGAATATCAGTGATAGCTGTCAACCCTTATCCCAGTTCAGATGTTTCAACAGATGATTACTTCAAATTGATAAGGGAAGGTCATCATTGGCAATAAGCTGATGAATTTATCCAGGAGCCGATGGACATAAATGAGTACCTATCTTGGTATAACACTATTTTCAATCCAAATATTGCTATGCAACCGCAAAGTTTGGGTCGGATGGATTTCCCAGCTTTAGGTAGATTTCCACTTGACAATGAATTTCTTCCTTCCCAACCTCCACCAGAGACGGGTGACGCATTTGCATATCCTTCTCAAAGTTCATCGTCAAACATACCACCATTTTCTTGGGAAGTAAAGAATATATCCAGCACATCTTGAGAGATTGTTACTTATCCAATTGTTTCAAGTGCACCTACTCGGACTTATCCATACTTCGGGGTCAATGCTACAGAGTTGCAGTATCAGACCCGATTGAACGATTTTGAGGCTCTATTTCAGGGATTTCAGAATATGCACTTGGATGAGATGTAAAAATCGAGGGAAATCATGATGTTTGAGATGAGTCAAGGACTTGAGGGTAATGATGGTTCAGGTAGTAGTAGGGGAATAAGTACCGGTGTTACGGGAGGTGAAGGTAGAGGAATGACTCATTTGAGTCCCGAGTGTTACAAGAGTCTGGTAGAGGAATGAGTCCGGTGGAAGTCAGCAAAGTCAGCAAAGTCGTGAAAGAAGTGAAATAAGATTGAGACGTCGTCCTATGGAGGAGGTACCAAAAAGTTCAACCCCAAACATGGTGTTAGATAGTCAAGGAGTACGTGGTGGTGAAGAAAACATTGGCTTGGATACAACTCCTACACGTATGTTTAGTCATTTGCAAACTTACATAATGACTCCAGGTGGTGGTGTGAACATGGAAGTAGTTAGGCAAACGAATTTGTATACCCCAATTGCCTCAACCTCATCAGCATTTCAACCATTCCAGTAACAATATCAACCAAACGTATTTCAAGATTTGTATTGTGTTCCCATACCCCCTTATCCCATTGCTTATCAAGGCTATGGTGATTCTGATGAGACTCGAGCACCAAGTGAGTCTCAAACCAGCACCATAACTAATTTGTTGAACAACTCTATGGATCCAGAAAATGCAGGCAATTGGATCTTTGGTCAGGGAGAAAATGGACAAGGAAATGAGTAGTGTAAATGTAATCTTTTAGTTAAAATGTGAAATGTAATTTTGTTTTTTAGATTAATAATTAATGAAAACTATCTTTTAAATTAATATTCAGATTGAAACCAGTTTTTACATTTCATTAAAAAATAACCTTGATTGCATAACACGATACTTATAATTTGAATCCCCCGCACATGAATATTGTAGAGTTCATAACATTCGTCATGACTAAACCATCTTACATTGTCTTCGGCGAATTTGGTACGAGCTCTAATTTTTAGTTCTCCATTTGATAACCCAGGATTATCCTCTTTTATCAACCACATAATTTGTTGATACTTTCTAACACTGTCATTGATGAAACAATAACGATTTTGAAGACACTAATTTGTTCTTGTTGGATTTACATGACTTAACGCCGTAAACTTATGAAACACAGTGTCCCTATCGCTTTCAACTAAGTTACATGACTTAATGATTTTGAAGACACTAAGTTAAAAGCCTCTAAAATGAAATCTCTATCGCTTTCAACTAAAACCCAACATCGAATTAGAGAAACATCTTCCTCTGGAGTAAAATACACTTCGGTTATGCGAGCACTAGGCATGAAGAAATGAATTTGAGTAGGGTTGGAATTGGTAGAAAACAGGTATTTACAGGGGTTGAAATGGTAGCCGTTAGATGAAGATCTGATTAGCGATTATCATAGTAGCGAGTGACAGCTTGACTATCGCTGTCGAGTTAATGGCCATCGAGCGTTGTGTTGACCATCGAGCGACCGAGACTCTATCGCTCGCTGGTATCTCTGTCGTGTATGCCTATGTGCCAGGAAAAACATATTGGCATATGAGTTTGACAGTTTTGCATACCCATAGTGGGTGCATATATGCCAAATATCATGTTTTGGCATGTGCATTAGGAATAGGCCTTAGAAACTAAAGCCAAGGAGAGGAATAAAACTCTGGCTTGCTGACCAACAAGCTCGACATTAGTGACATTTTCTTCACATGTTCTCATATTTCTATAAGAGCTTCATTAATTATACACAACTAAAGGATGAGCGCAAATGAAGAAAGCATGATTATATACATTCTGACATACAACTAATTCAGGTTGTTCAAGGGGATCACTTAATCATTTCCTTCGCATCAATAGCTATTTTGCTTGTACACAATCTAGTTGACTTTGTAACCAAGGAGACCCGACGATGATTTTCAATAATCCAATATTCGACCATGATTTGCTGAGTTGTACTCCCTTTGTTCCTAAATAAGGGGGAAGAAAATTCCCCTCAAACTAAATAATTTTTCCTTGTTTACTTGAGAATTGTGCACAAATAGGAAAGGACTCGTTTATTTTATTTTATTTTTGATTGGCGGCTCGCTTATTTAGCGATCGAGTATACTTTATATCATCTAACTAAATCTCCTACCGATTTCAGACTTATTGGTCTCTACAACACCCCTTACAAAGTCATAGCTAAATTGTTAGCTAACAGTTCAAAAGAACTGTAGAAAAAATTATCTCTCTACTGCAATCTGCTTTCCTCTCTTCTAGACATAACTCAGACAACATTATTGTTGCTCATGAGATTGTTCACTCTATGAAGAAACGTAAAAAAAAAAAAAAAAAAAAAAAAAAAAAAAAAAAACTGGGAACATTCGACAGAGTGAACTGGAAATTCTTAATAAAAACCTTACAATCCTTTGGTTTCTCTGAACATTGGTGTAATATGATATTTCAATGTATCTCAACCTCTTATATATTTGTTTTGTTAAATGGAATTCCCTGTACAGAATTTAAACCCTCAAGAGGGATTAGACAGGGGGATCCTTTACCCCCTATCTTTTCATTCTTTGTATATATAGAAGTGTTTTCTAGGTTGCTCTGCCATTTAGAAGCAACTAAACAAGTTCTAGGCATCAAATTAACTCCTAAATCTCCTCCTATTTCTCATATGTTATTTTGCATATGAGCTCCTTCTTTTTACTAAAGCTGACCTAGGCAGTTGTAAGCATCTCTTAGAGGCCATAAATCTCTTTAGTGATTCTTCTGGACAAGTTATAAATTTCACTAAATCTGGGTTATTCTTCAGTAAGAAAGTGCATAACAAACATCAGGGCATAATTTCTAGGATAATGAAGATCAAAAAAAGTAAACATTAAAGATACTCATATGGGAGTACCTCTTTTTGTAGATAGATACAAGTTGAAATCTTTTGATAAAATAATAGAAAAGATGGAGCACAGGGTTAAAAATTGGCTAGCAAAATTTCTATCTTAGTCTAGCAAGATTGTCTTAAACAAATCAATACTCTCTAGTATGCCTATCTTTAGTATGTGTTATTTTGTTCTACCAAAAAAAATTACTAAAAGAATCAATGACATCCAGAGAGATTTCTGGTGGGGAAAACATACTAACTCTAAAGCAATATACATTAAGGCCTTTGATTTTTTATGCAAACCCATCAATCAGGTGGGGTTAGAGTTTAAAGAAGCTAATAAAGTTAATCAAGCTATGATCAGTAGGATAGCTTGGAGATTAGTTAGTACCCCTAATGACCTTTGGGCACAAATTATGAAATGAAAATATTTCAAAAACACTGGAGCTTTACACTCTAAAAAGAAATCATCTGCTTCTTGGATATGGAAATGCATCTTACAGGGTATTGAACATATAAAAAAATATTCAATTTTGGAAGTAGGGAATGGTTTCCCTACAAACATTTGGAATGACAAATGGTTACCAAATAGAGACCAACGTCTAGGTAACTTTATCACTACCAACTCCAATATAACACTTGTGTCTGATTTGATAAATCATGAAACCAAGAAGTTGAATGAACCTCTTTTACTCTCTTTATTAGACAGATCTTTAGTTTTTGAGATAATGAACATCAGATTATATATCTCTAATGATGGCAGGTTAAAAAAGATAAATTGAGATGGCTTCTTACTAGAAATGGTGATTTTACTGTAAAGTCTTTGTATGCTAAGCTACTAAATCCTTTGGGATCAGTAAGCCCTGAAACTAACATCTTTTGGAAGGGCTTATGGAGCATGGACACTTCTCAGAGGCTAAAATTATTTACTTGTAAGTGTCTTCAGAACACTTTACCAACAAGACAAAAATTAGGATCACTGTCAGCAAGTTGTACAAACAACTTATCATCTTTTCTTTAAATGTCAATATGCTAAGGAAGTTTGGAGCTTAGCCCCAATGACTTCATAGAGAGTAATCTCTAACTCTACTAATGCTTCTTTTCTGGATAACTATAATGAATGGTTACAAGGTGACATCAACTCTATTTCCGTGGCCCTGGAATCAACCAAAGTTGGAAAGAGCGGTGCCTTAGAGTCTTTGAAAAACAAGAAAGAACACCAGGACAACTAGCTATAGATATCTTACGTCACTATACTTACTGGCATCCACAACACTCTAGCAGTAATATTATAAAAAGAAGAAACAATACAGTGCTAAGCAAACAATGGAGATTTCACATAGAGATAACTTAAAACTTAATTGTGACGCTTCTTGGTTATCCAAAAATGCTAATGCAGGTTTTGGCTTTGTGCTGCGCAACAGGTTAGGTACTGGCAAAGGATGAGGATTGGGAGTTATCAGAATATCCACAACAGATGAAGCAGAAGCTTTATCTCTCCTGCAAGCAACAAGATGGGCCATAGAAAACAAATTGCAAAACTTGGTCATAGAAGGAGACAATCAAGCAACTATTCACTATCTACAAGGAAAAGAAACATCAATCTAATGGCAAAGCATAGCTATCTTAGAATAAGTAAAAGCTGTCGCAGCAAAACTAGTATCCTTTTTGGGTTTTCAGCATGTAGACATGCGGGCTAATTAACAAAGTTGCAGACTTATTTGCCAAAAAAGGAAGAAAAGAAAACATGGAAGACTGCTGGTTAAATTATGTTCCTATGTTTTTAATTCCCTCGATTGTTGTTGACTCTGTCAAAGCTCAAAGTATATGTAATTCAAACTCTATTGTACTATCTACAAATGATGTCAATCCTGCAGATTCAGCCATCAACAGAACAAATCATTCTTATTCTGTTCCAAATGAGACTAAATCAAAGGATTAACTCTCTGCCTTGGTAATCTATTTAACTTTCAAAAAAAAAAAAAGTTATAATAAAAAAACTAGGTAGCAGGACTCTGAGGCTTAACCTAAAATGAATTGGTGCCTTCTGTGGACTGCAGGCAGTCCAACCTCAAACATTTCGTCCACTCATCCATAGGAAAAACTCCAAATTACCACATTACGCAGGCACAAAAAAACAAAGTAATTATATTTCTCTCCACATCAACCTACCTAAAATTTGTAGAATATTCAGGGTCATTAAGTTGAACTTTAATTTGATTTGATCGGGGACATTTCGCATCTTGTTGATTAATTTTTGATGAAACATTATCGATAGGTCTAGCCATGCAATAATAATAAGATCAAAAAGCTTGGATTTTCACCCATAAACATCACAATTTTTTTTTTTTTTTATCATAATAGATTTATTACGTACTCGAAATTTAAGGACAAGGGAAAATGAACAAAAAAACATGATTATATTTGGTATATGGTGGGTTACTGCTATATGTTGCCGATCATGAGCCAAAACTCACGGGTCTAAAATTGGATTCTCATGTGGGCCAACTAAAACCTTAGCCACCACGAGATATTCTACACAAGAGAAAGACAGCTGGTTATTATAGTTAACGGTAATCCTTAAAACCTCTTTCCTAGACTTGCTTCTTTGGAAGAAGAAGGTGATTATTTTTTTTGATCGATCAAAGAGAATAGATTAAAAAGCACACAAGCCGTGTGCAGGCGCGTACAACTGGAAGAGAGCCAAAAGCTCAAACAAAAGCAACATAACAAAGATATATCTAGAGGAATAAAATTCTAAGAATAAAAAGATGAATAACAACCAACTTCCTATACCTTACAATCAAATCCCAACTTTAAAAACAAAAAGAATCCCGTAACCTACTAACCATTAGTAGACTCCTCAGCATCCTCTATAGTTATACCTTCGTGATTTTTCTCAAGGTCGCTAAAAATTTCTTCACGGTGACTTTTTAGATGGGGAAAGTCTAAGTCCCACGAAAAACCTAACTCCATAAGTTTATCAGCTGACACATTGTTAGGATCTTTAGATTTTGTAACTTCTTTCATTTTTATACTTAAAGTACCATTTGGGAACATACCTGTTCCTTTGGATTTTAAACTCAATATCTTCTTAGATCCTAGGATTGGCTCTGAAATATTTTTCTCCGGATTTTCCAAAACTAACTGAGAAGTAGCTACATCCTCTTCTTGTTCGAATCCATGAAATCTATTGTGGGTTTCAAAACAAGGAGGAATGGATGGATCAGCAAATGATGCGCCTGCAACTTCCACAACTGGGTGAACATTCATAACTAGACCCATCTTGATACCATCTTGAATTTCTTCAACTGAAAGTGTTTCTTTGCTTTTCCTAGATCTTCTTCTTTTCTTCTTGGTTATTTCTTCTTGAGCAATGGTATCTTCCATGTCTTTAGACACTTCTTTTAAACTTGCTCTACATTCACAAAGTAAATGTCCTAAAATTTTGCAATAAGAACAAAATTTAGGGACTTTTGGAATCTCGTCACATTGCCAAAAACCTTCTTCATCGTCATTATCACCTTCACCCAACCATACTCGATTCGGGATCTTATTAGCAAAATCAACTTCTACTAGGACACTAGCAAAAAAACCATAATCCATAGCAAGAGTTATGTTATCTACCTGAATAGGTTTACCAAAGGCCTTCGCCATTGCTAGCAAGTTCTCCTCTATCCAATACTCCAAACTTAGGCCTGGAAATTTAATACATACCTTAGCTAATGTGGTTCGTTGGTTATCCGGGTTGAACCTCGGATCACAATCTCTAACTTGCAAGACTTGATTATTTACTTTCCAAGAATCTCCTGACCATACCATAATCTTATCTTTCTCATTTTCTAGCTTGATATAAAAAAAAACCCTCCCAATTGGAATGATCTTGACTTCACCTGTAGGATTCCATTGAGATACCAATTGACCCCTAACATCTTCCAACTTAATCTTGTTAAAATCAAGTCTTCCAATAAGACTGTGTTTCCAATTTTTTAAACCCTTCTTGTACATACTCTCAGTGAGCTTAATAGCTAGTGAATCTCCTTTTAGAAAAGGAGAAGGAAGAGAATTTAAAACTACAGAAGATACCACCCTTTTGGAATTTGGAAATTCCATAACCATATAAGAGGATACTCCCTTGCCAGGACCATAGCTAAACAGAGATGTCATAAGAGACAACTAATGAACTATAGGAGATAAAGAAAAATCTCCTGTATAATCTGAAGCTATAATGGAAATCCAAATTTTTAAGAAGACAGTAGCATAACATGAAGATGCCCAAAAAAGACTAGAGAAAGCACAAACCCAGGAGACAAATTTGGGATCTTCATTAAAATACTCGTAAAAATACAATGAAACTTTAAGAATCAGTAAAGGAAAATAAAGAAAAGAGAGGGTGTGATGAAAATAGAAATCAGACAACAAGATCAAGATGAAGTTAAGATATCACTAAACCAAAAATTGAAACCCACCTAAAAAATCAATCGATAGAGAAAATCATGGTGAATGACATAAAGGGAAAAATAGTTATCGAAACTGAAGAAACTGATCGAAAATCGCAACACCCCCACTAAAAAACGCGATTGAAAAAGCAAATCTTCAATGAATCGAGCTGAGATCGAAGAAAAAACTAAACCCTAGAAAAGTCAACATCGCTCGACTTTAGTCAAAAAATCGCCTTCTGGAGTCAGAGTGGAGACGTGGACGTGTTAACACAGATTTTTACTTTCGCTCAATATGTCATTACAACAAAAATGAAGTCTTGACTTCAGTTTTCTCCACCATCTCATCTTTTAAAGAGATACGTATGATTTGAAATTTCATCAACATTATTATTATTTTACTTAAACTTTCATAAGAGGCTTAGCATGTACATAAAATGAACACGATCAAAATAGAGCATGAATTTAAAACTGATGCAAAGCATGAATTTATAAACATAAAACATCATAAGATATTTTTTTATACACAACTTAAAGGTGAGACGAAACGAAAAAATGATGACAATATATAATACATGTTGATGTATGTTAGAAGAAATGGCTCAAACCAACATAATCAATCAAGATGGGAAATAGAAATGAAATAAAACCAACTCAACACACATACAATATAAAAAATTTATAGTGGTTCGATCAAGATGATATACATCCACTCGCGAAGATAACAAAATGATTCCATTATAATTAAACAAGGTTGAGTTTCCTTTAAACTTCCTTTTCTTTTTCACTATTTTTTCTTCTTCCATCTCTCTGCATTTTGATTATCGCTGTAAATAAACTATAGTAGTTGTTAATTTAAATTGATCATAATGTGAATGCTTAGATGCTCTGCACATCAATGTCTAAAGATTCAAGACTATATTTGACTATTGCTACCGTCGTAATCAATTATATGGTTCAAGTCGAAAAAGTCACCTCCCCACGACATTGTGGTGGTTTTATGAGCTTGGCAGGAACTCTTATTTATAAGATGCTATAATAAGGGGAATGCCTAATAACCATGTGTCCACTATCGTTTTATTTCCCAAGTTTGAAAATGCATACATCATTAAATTCATACTTTCAGCTAACATAAGCAACATTGAAGCTGATGATGTTTCTATCTTCAAACTGTTGAGGTTCAGAGCCATCTACACATGCTAATTAATCTTGTGGAAATAAACTAGCTAACAAGAAACAATTGATCTCTCAGATTGCTCCAAGAACCTAACTACGATCTAGGATATGAAGAAGAAAAAGAGAGCTAAACAGATGCAAGCTATAAACAAAAGCAATAAGAAATAAAGTACTCACGGATTTAACGTGGTTCAACAATATACACGATGTATGAATATTGACTACATCCACCAAACGGTTATGACCTCTTTCTTTATCATAAAACCACCAACTGAGAATTACATAAGAATTAAATAATCAATTAATCGACTCACCATAATGTGACCGAACACAAGAACTCTCACAAATGCCCTGTAAATCTAAAATTTTGTCTTCAACCAAACGAGATAATGTTTACCAACACATTATCAATCACAACGAGACAATCTTCTCTGCACACCCCGACATAGATTACCATGGACGCCTTCAGCTCAACACCTTATCCAGCACCACCAAGATGATCTTCTCCTCAACAAGATGTCTTAAGAACATCTCCATATGAATACTCCACAACGACATATCTTTCAACATCGATAAGTATTTGGTAAGCACCATAATGATGATTTACATCTTCCACCATTTATGGTCTATCATATCCTCCCCAAAATGTGGGATGAATTCCTCACATCTCTCATGAGAATTTCCTTGAGAAATCCATAGCTAAAACTCATAGCTTAGGCCTCCTTTTATAGGAGTCACATTACTCATCCTAAAAGAATAGGGTTTCCTTAACTTAGCCATTAAGGTCCTAGAATTTAGGATCAAGTAAACAACTAAATTAACTAACCTCTTGACCGACTAAATTTGGGATAAACCCAAATACTAATCATCAAAAAAGTTGGGATTATCCCAAACCAAACTAAGAGGTTCTCCAATAGAACGTGTGTGAAGAATAAAGTCTTCATCCACATAGGATACACAATAAGTTTTACAAAAAATATTCTCCAACCTATTGATGTGAGGATGATGTGGCAAAGAAAAAGTTGGACATCCTCTAGGTCAACCTCTAGTTTTAGACATTCACTTGAAGGGTATCTTCCCATCCTAGTCACATTTTTGTTAACAAAAATCATTAAAATCAAAAAAGAAAATAATTTTAACCAATTATATACCTACAAATAAGTAAAAGAATGATACAACATTTTATGGGTTGGAGACAAAATTTATTTTTTCCTAATATTTAGGATTTTTTTACCTAGAGGATGTCTTAAAATTGATGCCACGTATGAAACATCCGCATTCACCATTGGAGAAGCTCTAACTGACAAAACAAGTTTTGACTTCTTTTCAAACTCAGACACCCATCGTACTACACAAACTTGTAATAAAATATGAGTCAGAGCAACATATTTCCAGGATGGTCAAGGAGATTGCGTCGTTGGATATTAACATGTTGAAGCCTAAGGCAATGGTAGTAACATGCACATAAATTTGTTACCAGAAAACATCGAATACTTGTAGTTTTGTCCTAGGGTTGCTCGCTTAGTCGTTTTGCAACATTACATCCTAATAAATAGGTATGTGTCCCAACAAAGTGATATTAGAGCGGTTAAGTGTATATCAGATGTAGAGTTGTTCTTGCGGTATGCTCATATGTATAACAGTTTTTGTAACAGCCAGTAAACTTTTCTTTTCTTTTAATGGGTGCTTAACACCAAATCCATGTTGATTTGGTTATTTGGGTAATTTCTATTGAAGATTCTTATGGAGATACCGTGTTCTTGTATCTCCCACCCCTTTAATGAGCACAAGCAATCTGAATGCGGGTGACAATTCAACCGTTAGATTTTCAAGAATCAAAATTCGGCCGTCAGATCTCATAGGTCCCAAATAAAACAGTTCTGTGTGAACAATAATTTGAGGCCCTTGGATTTCCGTGTTTGGTTTTCAACAGTGGGATTTCATTTAAAACCACGTTTGTTTGGTTTTCAATGTAATCAGTGGTCTTATCATTTTTGACAATTTCATTTTTATAATAAGGAGGACTTTGGTGTAAATACCGTTAAGTTCAAGGATGTAATCGTAAATCCGCATGAGTCTTATCATTTTTGTTATTTACAATAATGTCATTTTTATAATAATTATGATGTAAACTTCAAAACTTCATATCTTTTAAAGTGTATGTTGGATTCTCGCAAGCTTTATACGACCAGAAATCTCTTTAAACTCTCTATGCAAAGAGCATAAATAAGAGGATCAAATTTTGAGTTTCAAATATTTTATTTCTTCCGTAAACAAATGTAAATAAATTGTAAAGGACAAATGGATTTTGATTTTAACATGAACATATCATAAAATATGACGTGCAACGCACGTGCACTCGACTTGTCTCTGTAACTGAGTTTTAAGAATGAATCCCCTCTGAAAATACCTAGTATTATCATTGGATTCCCTTGTGGTGATCAATTTTTCTTTTTTTTTTTTTTTTTTTTTTTTTTTTTTTAAACAAATATATTAACACTAGGAAACCTTTACATGGTGCCCATTATTTATGTTACACAACTTAGTAATCCATGCGTGCTAATGAACATGATGCATGGTTACAGAACTAAGAGACCTTGTACTGATCCTAAGCAGGGACTTTGCTAACTTGTCTGCTAAAACGTTACACTTCCCATTTACGCTGAGTTTCAATTTGAAATTTGAAATTTGAAAATGTGAATTTTTATTTTTATTTTTGGCGACTTGAACTTATAAATGTATCTATAAATTCAAGGTTATCACATCTAACGGTGATCAATGTGAACTTTTTGATTTTTGGCGACTTAACTTTTAAATGTATGAAGAAAATGGAAAAATGCCCCAATACGGGGTGTAATGTTGCAAATCTGCCCGAACGTTAAAAATAGTTGGAAAAATGCCCATTCTGTTAATATTGCCATCCAACCCAGTTAAGTAACATTTGTAAGGCCACCATCACCACCATAACTACCACAAAAATCGCCGCAGCCACCACTAGAACCTTAAACCTTGAATCCTGAATCGTGAACCCTTAACCCTGAATTCTGAAAGGTGTATTCCTATTTTTCGCGTGTGTGGGCTCGCACATGTAACTTAACTGAGTTTTTAATGGAATGGAACATTTATCCAAGATTTTAAATGTTATGGAAGATTTCCAACATTGCACCGTATTGAGGAATTTTCCCAATTTTCCTAAATGTATCTATGTATACCTCTTATAAATTCAAGGTTATCACATCTAATTATTGAATTTAAGTTATATTGTCGAGTCATTGAGGAGTCTTCAAAGTGGAACATCAGCCGCTCAAAAATTCTTGAAAAGTTGCTCAACTATTCCTGGCTGAGCCATTTGGGTAAAACCACTTCATTTCAATTTTCTCTCACATCCCAACATTCAAGAGAGACCTGAAATTTATATCAATTACCAAAAATTTTATAGATCAACTCCGCGTTACATATGACTACATGAGCATTTACGAACTATATACACTAACTTAATAGAGATACTTGCGAAAACAAATCAAACAAAGAAGCATGGATTTATATAAGCAGGAACATTATAAGGGCTTCATTATACACACAACTTGAGGATGAGCGTAAATGAAGAAAGCGTGACTATATACATGTTGTTATGGCTTGGCTCACTTAATCGTTTTCTCACACTTCAGTTAAAACAAAAATCAATAACTATTTTTCCTTTACATACACACCAGTTGTAAGTACACATATTTATCTCCATTGCCACGTGCACTAACAGGGTCCACGTGGATGACATTACTCAAAGGATGACACATAGGGGCATCCGTGGCACTCAGACAACGTGCCATCTGTCAAGACCAACGGTCAGAAATAAAGGGGCACCCGAGATAGGTAGTCCCGCGTAGCACCAAGGATGGCCTTAACCCATCACGAGGTAAGACATGATCAACGGTCGAGGTAGTCCGACCGACATAGACATGACAAGAGGACCGACACCACTCGACGTGGGCGGACCGCTCCAACCACCCGCATTTAATGTAGCTCGAGAGAACACGTGTCGGACGACCAACGATGGAAACGAGGGTTGATCAGCGTAATGAATCGGGATATAGTAGAAGCCGCGGGGTGACATAGAAGTCCGCGGGTAGGTGATATCCAAGTCCGCGTACCATGCACTGAAACACAAGAAGATAAGATCTCAACAGCTCATTGTCAGTAGGACCCACCAAATTTAGCTATAAATATGTATCCCCCCTCCACTGAGGGGGGATCGAAAAAGAAAGAGAGGAGAGAGAATAGGGAGAAGTAAGTGAGTTTTAGCTCAAGTGTTCGATGATCACATGACCTTGTGATCATCTCTCGTAATCTATTTATCTTATAGTAAATCTCCTCATACCCGTGGATGTAGGCCTTAGTCTTGAACCACGTATATCGCTGTCTCTTTTACCTTTTTGCACCGATAGTTTCATTTACATACTGCGTACCTCAGATCTATCTCTGATCCCTGGGGGATGATAATGAGATCATGACAAACTAGAGGGGTTTGGAATCTATGAATTATCATCTACCTATGCATATTTTACACTTCTCATACCTCAGTGCACGTATTCAACTCTTATAAAGATTGTTTGTGATCACGTGGAACCGAAACCCGATTCACGTGTTCACAATTTGGCGCTAGAAACAGGGACCTTGTCCCGGTAAAAAGATTCATCTTTTCCTGTGACTTCACAGCCTCAACCTCAAAAAATTTTATTTAAAAACGCAAACGGATCTGTTCTTGGATTCGTTTTTCGCACGTATTTATGTCTACATGTTTTCTACCAACAAGATCCGAGCATTATATGACTTTTAAACAAACGAGATCGGGTTTTAGCAAAATGATCTGTTCTTAGACTCGTTTCTCATTTTTAGCCAACAGACCTATTCTTAGACTATTGTGTTTTCTACCAATACATCTAGGTTTTAACTGGAATTTCAAACAAAGTTTCCACCAAAAGATTTGGGCTTTTTTTCTGCAAATAACGACCCATGGATTTTATCTCGGTCAAATCCGCATCCGTCTATGTCTTTCGTGCTATTCACCAAACTAACAACCCGAATACACTCATTACCGCTAGAAATCTAGTTTATGAAGTCAAAGTTGAACTAACGGCTAACCCGCGGACTTTTGGGTCTCGGATTACCTCCCATGTCCTTTGTGCAGATTATTGCGATGGAAAGTAACAAAGATACTGGGAAGACAAAGATAACTCCAAGAGATACTCCAAGGACCACACCAGCAATAACAAGGAGCAGACAAAAGGGCGAAGGACGCACTTACCGCGGACAACATGCGAGCCAGGGCGAAAGCACGTGGCTCTTAGATGCGGGAAACATCGCAATGGAGGCAAAGAAGGCTGCGGCCGCAAGAGCTGCTTGCACCAAGCAGGGGTTTCTCAAGTGATTGCTTCCAAAGTAACTGTTTAACCAGGCCAGCCGAGCCTCGGGAGGCTATAGCCGAATCGGTGATCCAGAACCATCCCTACGGAATGCCACGGGACAATGAACAAGACGAACAACTACGGCGGGATCCAACGGAATAATCGAGCCGGGCATGCCATTGATAGAAGAAATCAATACCCCGATCCCCGAGGGACAAGCTCAACTACGGGAAGGAATCCCCAATCAAGCATCGAACCAAACAAATAAATATTGGCACAATTGGAGGAGCTACAGAGGAATCAACTAACGTACGCGGATGCGGTGGCCTGTTAGCTCAAGAAAACCAGCAACTAAGAGAGAAGATCCTCCGAAGCTCCGAACTAGCGAATCAAACGACGAAGCTAACTCAAAGGCAGAAACGAGGGACCAGGGACGATCTTCGAAAACATCCCCGCAACAACTAACCGAAGAAGGATACCCCAAAGAGATGCGCGAACACGTAGAAGGTCGACCCGGACTACCAACCAGAAATTCCGGACTACTACGACACGGAGGAGGCCACAGCGTCACAACCCACAAGAAAGACACGGTCTTCCATTCAAGACGAGCACTGTTTGGCAATGGAAAACCTCCGCGCGGAAATGCTAGTAGAGATCAATCAACTCAAGACCGTGCAAGGAGGTGGAAGACTAGAACAGTTATGAAGGAAGCCAACACTACCCCCTTGCACGACAGGTTGGCTGCGGCTACCATTCCGCAAAAATGTCCGGTCCCGACCTTTGAATGTTACGACGGGTCCGCGGACCCCTCAGCTCATCTACGATATTACAACAGGGTAATGGCCAGGTGGGATTACGACGAGGCTATACTATGCAAATATTTCCCTTCAAGCCTGAAAGGATCCGCGTTATCTTGGTTTGATAACCTCAAGCCTGGATGAATTGATTCGTATGATCAGCTCACCGAAAAGTTCTTGGCCACCTACATGTACAACAAAGTTGTGAACACAGGGATGGACAAGCTCTTCTCACTTGCAATTAAGTACAGGGAGTCCGTTCGGGAATACACGGATAGATGGCACAAGGTATGTCAGGCCATCGGACATGTGGATCCCGTAGTAAGTATTAACTGTTACAAATGGGGGCTTGACAGGATGAGCCCGTTGTTTGTTGAAATCCACGGTACCTCCCCAACCACTGAGGGAGATTTAAGGATAATCATTGAAAAACATGCGAGATTGGAAGAAATTCAAAAAGATAATCCCCGAGCGCAGACACACCGAACCCCACGGACAAATTCCGCGGAACAAGTAGACAGGCCCAGCCCACACCAAAAGAATCGAAGAGACGATCACAAAAGAAGTGGCAGAAAATTTGAAGACCGGGTCTATACGAAACTCAACACCAGCTATCCGCGCATACTAAAGGAGATCAAAGATCGGGAAGATTTAGACTGGCCCTGGTCTAAGGGAAACAACCACCAGCCTCGGCGAGAATCCAAAAATCTTGCGATTTCCACTTTGCTTCTACGGACACACGACAGAGAAATGCAAAAATCTCAAGATAGCGGTACAAAAGGCGATAGATGCGGGGATCTCAAAAAATATGTGGAAAAAAGCTGGAATGGAAGATAGAGCCAAACGGCAAACGGGTCCAACTACCTCGAGGGTAATCGCACATTGAACGCTATATCCTGCTCGTAAAGCAAAGAGCCAACCCTAACGGCACAAATAGGAAACGGCGAGAAAGCAATTTGAAGATTAATTGTGAGCTTTACAGTATAAATGGGAAGGAAGTGGAAGAACACGAGGAGTGGATGAACACACCTCTGATTTTTGAAGCCGATGATATTGAGGACGACATGGAAGATCACAACGACCCATTAATCCTCACATTGCCAATCGCAGGATGCAACATAAGGAAAATCCTCATCGATGGAGGGAGCTCCGTCAATGTCTTGTTTTACGATACATTCAAACGCATGGAGCTCAACGATGAGCAACTCCTAACCTCGCACTACACCATCTACGGGTTCAATGGCACGGCTACGAAGCCCCTGGGGGATATTATCTTACAAGTGGAGGCCGGCCCCATGAAAGTCGACACTCGCTTTAGTGTGGTGAATACGCCTTCGCCCTACAATGCCATTATTGGACGAAGATGGGTCCACAAGCTCATGGGAGTCGCAGCTACCTACCATCAATACCTTAGGTTTCCCACTCCCCTAGGAATAATGGAGATAAAGGGTGATCAAGCTTCCGTAAAAGAATGCCACGCGATGCAAATACAACTCAACAACGGGAAGATGAGAAAGGAAAACCCGCAAGTCTCGGAGCAAGGCGATATCCAAGGACAAAGCCATCGACGAATATCTGGAGGAGATCTCGGGGAAAAGCTTGCCTGAAGGGAACTCTGTAGGGAACACGGAGGCCTCAACATCAAAGGTTAACCAGGACGTCCTCGCAAACAAAGAATGAGACTACCAAATAGCAATTAAAGAAAATCCCCACAGGGGAACCAAAGCCCACTTTCACACCCTTAGAGGCGGTGAAAGAGATCAACATAGGAACGGAGAGAGAATCCAAGAAAGATCAAAATAGGAACTCTAATGGATGGAGAACGCGAAGCTTCGCGATAAAACCTGCTAAAGGAATACGCGGACATCTTCGCATGGAAACTATCCGATATGCGGGAATAGACCCAAAGACAATCAGCATGAGTCACGCATTAAACTCTGGCACACCCCGTGCGACAAAAGATACGAAAGGTGGCCACAGAGCATCACAAAGCGGTAGAAAGCAGAGCTACGAAAGCTATTAGAAGCCGGTTTTATAAAAGAAGTCAAATACCCCACTTGGATCTCCAACATGGTAATAGTACCAAAGAAAAATGGAGGGGTCGAATGCGCATCGACTTCACCAACCTGAACAAAGCATGCCCCAAGGATAGTTATCCATTACCCAGCATTGACCAACTAGTCGACGCAGTAGAAGGATATGAAGAGTTGTCGTTCATGGACGGATATTCCGGATACAACCAACTATTTTTGGCAGAAGAAGACCAGCAACATACTGCATTTTACACACCCCATGGTCTTTATTGTTACGTAAGAATGCCTTTCGGGCTCAAACGCGGAGCAACGTACCAAAGGATGGTCGATGCTATTTTCAAGCCATGGATCGGCGGGACGTTAGAGGTCTACGTCGACGATATGCTCGTAAAAAGCGAGTAAGAAAGAACCACCACCAGGATCGAAGGACATCTTCGGAGCTATGAGAGAGCACAACATGAAGGTAACCCGGAAAAATGCACTTTCGGGGTGACCTCAGGAAAATTCCTTGGATACCTGGTGACAAAAAGGGGCATTGAGGTAGATCCCGCAAAAATCCGAGCCATAACAAACATGCCATCTCCGAAGAACCTAAAAGAGGTACAAAAGCTCAATGGATCCCTAGCAGCTCTGGGAAGATTCATATCAAGATCCTCGGATAGGTGCAAACTCTTCTTCAACATACTTTTGAAAAAAGGGACTAAATTTGAATGGACGACGAATGCGAAGAAGCTTTTTGGGCATTAAACAATACCTAGCAAATCCCCATCCTTGAAACCGGACCACGAGGAGGTTTTGGCACTCTACATTGCAAAGAACGGACGATGCGGTAAAGCGCGGTGCTCGTCGAACCCATACGAAGGAGGAGCAACCGATCTACTATGTCGGAAGACCACAATTCCCTTGCAACGAAACTACACGAGAATCGAACAGCTAATCCTAGCCGTCGTATGGTCTACCTTAAAGCTGAGGACGTACTTCTTAACGCATGACATACGTATCCCATGTCGGGCACCCTTAGAGACCATCCTCAAAGGGGCAGGAAAGGTAGGACGTATAGCAAAATGGAGCACATACCTCGACCAATTCAACATCCACTATGAGCTCCAACACTCCCAGAAATCGCAGGTATTAGCAGATTTTCTAGCGGACCTGCCTTTGGACAACGAAGAAGAAGTACGCATACAAGGATGGAAGGCTATGGGCGCCCCAGAAATAGAAAAACCAGAGCCAAATAATATTCTTGAGCCAGTGAACCCACGGCGGTGGGGAGGTCTTTGTTGATGGCTCCAAAAATAGAGAGGCGCGGGGATAGGCATCGTCATCACCACACCTACGGGAGACGAGAATCGTGCACGCATTGATTGGAATTCGAAGGCCATACCAATAACATCGTAGAATACGAAGGAGTGATTCATGCTCTCCGTTTGATAATTGAATTAGGGATACAAGAAGTGCGGGTAACAAGCGACTCTGGCCGATCATACGGCGGATAGGCTACGAATACAATGTGTATGACGAAACCCTAATGGCATACATGGCTCTAGTGCAAACATTGGCCTCCCAAGTACCGAAAATCGGGTTTCCGACATCTCACGCGAGAAAGGAGCTTAGACACGCGGATGCCCTGGCATATATATCGTCCATGCTTAAAAACGAGGACGTCAAAGCAATCAAGGTAACACGAGTGTACGAACCATCCATCAAACTCCAAGAAACGTGCGCGGCTAACCAACGCAAATCTAGGGAGAAAGATATCTCTGACGAGGATGTCGGAGAATACATATTCGACGATTTCCAGAACGATGACATTACACGACAAGCGGAAGAAGACGACGATTATAGTCAGGAGGCAGACTGGAGATCAGAAATCCACTCTTTCCTCAAAGAAGGGAAACTCCCCCAGGACATCAAGCGGGCTAGGAAGGTACAGTCGAGAGCAGGGATGTACGAGCTAAGAGACCAAGCCTTATACAGAAAATCGTTCCTCGGACCACTTCGCCGATGCCTATCCCGATCAGAGGGACATGCCATTTTAAAAGATATACACAGAGGAGACGCAGGGAATCACAGTGGAATGAGATCCCTAGCAGATAAGGCAAAGACGCAGGGCTATTACTGGCCAACCATGATCCGAGATGCTGCTAGAATGGCGAAGAGATGCGAAGAATGTCAAAGATTCGATGCAACGAATCCACGCCCCGCTACAAAGTTGAACTCGGTTGATAGTCCGTGGCCCTTCGGGAAATGGGGTATCGACATAGTAGGCCCACTCGTATCGGGGGACGGGGAAAAGAAGATTCCTAATAGTGGCAACGGATTATTTCGACAAGTGGGTAGAAGCAAAGGCCTTTGGCAAGAATTCGGGATTCGAGACGTCTTCACTTTTATTTTTCAAAATATCATCTCGCAGTTTGGCATCCCCATGAGAGATAGTCTCCGACAACGATAAAACGATTACAAGGAAAGAATATTAACTTGTTGTTCGACACCTTCAAGATTCGGAAAAACAAATCCACCCCCATATACCCACAAAGCAACGGACAAGCAGAAGCCACAAACAAAACTTTGGCACTTATTCTTAAAAAACAGCTAGATGAGTACAAGGGACGGTGGTGTGAACAGCTGCATAACGTTCTATGGGCATATAGGACGACTCGAAGGTCAGCTACCGGAGAATCCCCGTTTCTACTCACCTACGGAGCGAAGGTGGTAATCCCTGCGGAAATTCTACTTCCAACTACGAAGACAGAAGCCTGGGAAAAGAATCTCACCACGGATATGATGTTGGAAAGGCTCGACGACCTCGAAGAAAGGAGAGAAGCGGCGCTACAAAGAATGGAAAACTACCAACGCAGGCTGGCCAGAGAATATAACAAAAAAGTGAAACTTAGGAATTTTGTAGAAGGGCAGTATGTGTTAAGGACCATTCCCCAATACCAGCGAGAAAAGAAGTGGGGAAAATTAGCACCAACTTGGGGAGGACCCTACATAATACACGACATCGCAGAAATGGTTCTTATTATCTGCGCAATATGAAAGGGGAAATCCTCATGCATCCGTGGAATGCCAAATACCTCAAGCCATACTACCCATGACCAACCACCTGCGTGTGCATCTCAGAAGAAGAAAACGGACTCGCTAGTCCGCATGTTTCTATCTCTGACAAAGGAATAACGCACCCTAACTTTTCAATCAATCCAAATTTTCATTTTCAAATACCATCTCATTCAGTACCTACGCACATTTCAAATTCATTCAAAACCCGCAACCTATATGAAACACATACCACGTGAACCACATGTATATACTACTTGCACAATGTACATTGAAAAACATGTCACACCTTAATAAAATATCGATGCTATTGTTATCCCGTGGACGTAGGCCTTAAGGCCGAACCACGTAAATCGTTGTACAATTACTATTATTAGGAATTGACATTATACTTGGTAAAAGGGATGTCTTGCACAAAGCGCGGATCATACCCACTACAATATACCGGGTAATATCCCGTGCAAAGCACACACACGCAATATATCGGAGCATAAACATGCAATCTCTCAGAACTCCTTTGTAAGTGTCTATAAGTGTATGACCAGGAGGCGACTTCTTACAGAATGAGATATCCGTGCAATATTACAAACCGCGAACTTAATGGAATACATCCTTAAACGTCGGCCAGACCCCACCGGGCCCGAGAGATCCTCTGGCCAAGGAGTCACTGGACGGGTGCAAGGTCACAAGACAATTCCGGGATACCAACCTACGGAGTTGCACGAACAATACACTTTATCCGCGAGTTACAAACATCTGCGGAATTTTCCATTATATTTAAAGATGGTAGACATAAATTCAACAAAATTCAAAATCGATTTAAACACCAAAGTTTGATCTAATACATGCGAGTTGATTACAAGCCCACGAGTGCAAAATAACAAAGGATAAGCAACCGAGATCAATCCCTAGCATACTAACTACGGTCTACCGAGTAGGAGCGTTATCCGCAGTTTATCCTTCACGATGAAGGAACGCTACCACCCGAGGAGGGCCCGGAAGAACTTGATGGGAGCGCAGTGCGGGGACGCCGAGTATAATTCTTGGTCAACCCATGGTTTTTCTTGAGATCCACTCAATCTCACCAAGAATCTTATTAATCTCTTCGACCGATTGTTTGCGGGCCATGAGATCTATGGCGACGCTCCTCATCTCAGCCTGATTTAAGGAAGTACAAATCTGGTCTATCCTTTGATTAGCTTGCTTCAGCATTTCATCCTGAGACGAGGCTAGACCGCGATGATAGCTAACTTGACCCTCCAGTTGAACTACCTTAGCCTGAGCTTCGGCAAACTTGTCATCTGCGGCTTTAAGCTGTACTTGGAGCTCTGCGAACAGTAAAAGAAGACAGTGAGTTATGACAGATACAATACAAAGCACACTCGATGACGAAGACGTATACCTTCACAATGATCAACCGCGGAATCCCTCGCTTCTGCGGCATAATCATATTCATTTGATAACTTATCATAATCTACCTGCAGCAGATTATGAGCATACTGACTTGCGCTCAGGTCATTTCGAAGCATCGAGCCCGAATGACGATGTCGATTAACCTCATCATTCTTCAATTCCAACCCCTTGTTAAGACGATACATAGTCACCTCTAAGTCTCTCTCACGCTCAACCCCGACGAGCCACATCGGCTCGAGACGCGGACAGAGCACTCACGAGGGCACTACATTACGCCCTAGCATCGTCTCTCTCCTTGGCCAAACGCTGCATATAGGTCCGCACATCCGAGGGATGAGAAGACCGCGCTTGCCGCAGCTCGTTTTCCAGAACATTAAGTTTAATTTCTAAGGAGGAAATCTGCCCGCGGGCTTTCTCAAGATTATCCCGCGTCCATAAAAGAGCCCGTTGAACAAATGGCGGTCATGGTTGTTTCGATTTTGCAAATCTACCAAGCAATGCTTTTTCTTACACCATTCTTCGACCATCGCGTTATGAACATCCGCGCGGGCATTCCATTTAGCCGACTCACTCTTAAGTTTTTCAACTAACTCAGCAATGCGACCCTTTTGACGAGCCCTCTCACTCCGAAGCCACAACAATTCAGGGATTCCACCCTCTGAGAATAGTACAGCGGGAGGAGGGAAGAAAGAGAAAACTCAGAATAAATAAGGAGCAAGAAACTACCAAAGAAGAGGGAGCGCAGACCTGAAATAGATGAGGAGTTTTTCTCAGCAACAGCTAACTTGGCCTTAACCAGAGCCAACTCAGAACGTAGCTGAGCCTCTTCCGTGCCCTGCTGCTCCTTACGCTTAAGCAAACTCTTTAGCTCGGTTATTTCTTCATCCTTAGCGGAGATCGAAGCCTCGACACTCGAAAGCGTCTCTTCACAATGTCGAAGCTTCCCCTCTAGCTTGAGAGATTTAGCCTTGAAGAGCCGGTAAAGTTGGTGATTACAATACTCACTTCTCATCATCTATCAGCAAAATGAGGGAAGTTAGTTCACATCATAGTCGAACGAAATCAGGGATAAAAAGAACAGGACAAACCTCCAATAACCGCTGCTGGGGTAACTGTACTGATACCCATCAAAGCAATAGCCATCATGTCGAAGAATTGTAGGGGGAGGATCCACCACAAGATCAAGCCCACGGCTACGAGATTTTTACCCCATCCTCGATCTACCGCCTCCTCGGGGTTAACTCCATGTACCTACGAGTAAAAGCATCCGAACTCTTTTCCCCTTCAATCACGGGGGCGGGATGAGGAACAACCAAAAGTTTTTCTTTCGCAGCCACGCCAAAACAAAGATCATCGCCGTCTGCAGCTAAGGATCGCGAGAAATCATCTAAGGGAGAGTCCGAGGTATTCCCACCATGAGCAGCGCCAACATTACCTTGCACCAAGGCCCCACCAACAGTGGAGGAGGTACCAAGAAAACCCTCGGAAGGCACTACCAAAACCCCAAAGATCGGGACACGCGGATGGGCCACCAACACGGCTATCCTCGAGAACACTCCAATCATCACCACCGAAGCAGTGAAGTCCGAAACAAGCCCCATAACCGTGGACATGTCAAATGATTGTTCCCCGAGATAAAACCTTACCAAAGGAGAACTCATAACAAGCACCCCCATCCTTGTCACCACTACTAAGAACAATTCCTTTACCTTTATCTATAACATTCACACTGGCCTTAGTAACCCCCCGCATGATTTCCACCACCACCAATAGACGAGTTGCCACCACCAATACCACCACAAAGATCCGAATCACCTTTACCACCACCAGTGGCAGTGGCCGGGTCACCTTGACCACCACCAGTGGCCGGATCACCTTGACCACCACCAATGGCCGGGTCACCTTGACCACCACCGCTAGCCGAATCACCTAGACCACCACCAGTGGCTGGATCACCCTGACCACCACCAATAGCCGGATCATCCTGACCACCACCGGTGGCCGGATCATCACCTCCACCGTCAACCGCCCGATCACCATCACCTTCTTGAACAAAGTGAGAAGTCTCACCCGCTCTTCCCTATCGGAAGAGTCCTCATCACCACACACGGGACTATTTACATCCTCGAAATGAGAGGAACCCTCGGTGGGAGAATTCGATGATTGCTTGGGATTAATCTTCTTACCTCTACACACCTACAACACGTAATGATAAAAGAACCATTGGCGTCACCTTTCCTTGGCATAATCAACATTATTTAAGAAAACGTAGGGGCATACATATGAAGAAAACAAACAACGCACCTTAACAACGTCAGTATTCCGCGGAGGAGGATTAGCATCGGGGACATCTTCGTCTTCTCGCATCATCAACATCACGGCTATAAGCAAAATCCATACCGGCAAAACTCATCCGCCGGGGGCGATAATGAGCGTAACGAGCGGGGAGAAGCTTCGCGAGGAAGACTGTCAACGAAGAGGCTGCCAACCACGGGGACCGGGGACCCAACCATAGGCCCACGGGCCAACGACTTCAAGAACGGTGGCGGACCACTCATAGTCATGATCACGCTTGATTCTCTCCTCCGCGGAATAGGAAGACCTTCGGCACCAGGAATCCTCGCCATCTTGGAATCACTTACCTCGCTCAAAAGGCGAACTTCCCCCTTAACAGAAGTAATGTTCCGTAGACTCACAGACCACGTCTTACGAGTATTCCTGACTGTTAACATAATCTCCAAAGGATTTGTTGAAATTCTCGGAGTATACCACCCTTTCTCCTTTTCTAATTTAGGGGCATAGCAAGTCATCATCGTTTTCCCCTTACTACGAAGATAGCATTCACGAAGATGGCGAAGATAGTTTCTGTCCAATTGTTGCACCCCGCGATTATGACTTTTCTTGGCGTGACGCGGCTAGACAGACCCGGTAGTAGAAATCATCACCGGCTTTATACAAGGGTAGCATCAAACCAGCCTCGAAAGCACCCACGGTTGTCGGCAAATGAAAGGCATCGTACTTGTAATTGGTAACCATCTCATAAGTTATGTCTTTATCAGCGGCATAAAAACGAACACGGAAATCTTTTGAAGACCATACTTCACCTTGAAGGCCTCGAGATCAATGTGTCGGAAGGTAAAGTTTTTATTACCCAGAGATAAAGGACGGAAAGTAACAGCAGAGTCTTCCTCGAAAGCTTCTTCCGTAGCATCCACCGCGGAACCCGCAGCCTTCCTCTTAGGAGGAACTAAGTCTCCCGAAGACTCTATCTCCGTAGCCTTTCTTTTCGAAGTAATAATTTTAGTTGACTTACTTGAACTAGAGACAGGTGGATTAGTCCGCGACGGAAGCTTAGTACGGAGGGGCTGCACATCCAAAGGCTCATTGCGCGGATTCTGCTGCTTAGGAGACCCACCTCTAGGATGATTAGCGGCATATCTAGATCCCTGCGAAGGATCACCCCTTTTAAGCGAAGGCCTTTGACCAGAGGATGAAGATGTTCGTCCGTCCCGAGGATTACCCTGGGTAAGTGGAGGCGAAGTTCCACCCCTTACGTTGGGATCATTCCGGGGAGATCGATGAGGACTTGACGGGGGGGTTTGGTAAGGAACCCGCGGATGATCGGACATATCTACGAGCACAAACACGAATAGGAATTCAAATCAGAGGCAGGAAAGATCAAAAATCAAGAAAATCTCAAGAACAGCAGTATAAAAGAAGATAACCCTAGGTTTCATCTAACAGTTGCTTAAACTCTCAGATTATCATCCAAACTCAAAAGAAGAAATAAAATCAAAAGCATGGCGAGCCAAACACCCAACTCAGTGGCATTAACTCTCAAATCCTAGGGTATACTTAAACCTAAACTCATCATCAACGCATCAGCAGAAAATCAGAAACTCGACAGACTCAGGGATGGTGATTAAACGGGATACAAAGATCATACCTGAACCACAGAATGAATCGACAACAGCAACGAAGGTGACAAAGAACAATAACGACCACGGTAGCGGCAATGACAACGACCACGGCGGCAAAGAACAGCAGCAACAATGGTGTCGAGGGAAGTTAAGAAGATGAAGACAAAAGAACAAAGAATAAAACAGAATGTGAATTAAAGTCACATTCTCTCACTCCCTCTTTTTATAGAACCGGAAGAGACCGTCTACTACCCAAAGGGCAGTTATGGCTGGACGTGGAAACGTGCACAATAAATGCGAGGTAGCACCTTTTTAGGAGAAGTTATGAGGGAGATAAAAACGTACCACACGGTTCTTCTTCCAACAAAAGCCAAACGCCCGATCGCAAGAAGAGGGCAAATTGTAAGTACACATATTTATCTCCATTGCCACGTGCACTAACGGGGTCCACGTGGATGACATTACTCAAAGGATGACACATAGGGGCATCCGTGGCACTCGTGACAACGTGCCATCTCGTCAAGACCAACGGTCGAGAAATAAAGGGGCACCGAGATAGGTAGTCCGCGTAGCACCAAAGGATGGCCTTAACCCATCACGAGGTAAGACATGATCAACGGTCAGAGGTAGTCCGACTGACATAGACATGACAAGAGGACTGACACCACTCGACGTGGACTGGACCGCTCCAACCACCCGCATTTAATGTAGCTCAGAGAACACGTGTCGGACGACCAACGATGGAAACGAGGGTTGATCAGCGTAATGAATCGGGATATAGTAGAAGCCGCGGGGTGACATAGAAGTCCGCGGGGTGATATCCAAGTCCGCGTACCATGCACAGAACACAAGAAGATAAGATCTCAACAGCTCATTGTCAGTAGGACCCACCAAATTTAGCTATAAATATGTATCCCCCCCCTCCACTGAGGGGGGATCGAAAAAGAAAGAGAGGAGAGAGAATATGGAGAAGTAAGTGAGTTTTAGCTCAAGTGTTCGATGATCACATGACCTTGTGATCATCTCTGTAACTGTTTATCTTATAGTAAATCTCCTCATACCCGTGGATGTAGGCCTTAGTGCTGAACCACGTATATCGCTGTCTCTTTTACCTTTTGCACCGATAGTTTCATTTACATACTCGTATCTCAGATCTATCTGGATCCCTGGGGGATGATAATGAGATCATGACAAACTAGAGGGGTTTGGAATCTATGAATTATCATCTACCTATGCATATTTTACACTTCTCATACCTCAGTGCACGTATTCAACTCTTATAAAGATTGTTTGTGATCACGTGGAACCGAAACCCGATTCACGTGTTCACACCAGTTATTGATTTTCCAACCGAGGAGACACGACATGCTTTTGAATGATCCAAGGCAAATGGCATGGAGAATTTTTACACCATGTGACATAATCGAACAAAGTAGCAGGGACCCTAATGCTTGAACTAAAATGAATGTGTGCCTTGAACATTTTCCTTCCTGTAATCCTGGACAGGCAGCCCAATCTCATATCTTGTAATTGTAACAGGCACACAGGCCCAATCTCACACCCGCATGCGCGCGCACAAACACAAATAATTTGAAAATTTTCGGATTCAGTTCCGCGAGCTTAATTTTAATGACACTTCTCCAAAGATTGGTAATTTGACATTCTCATCTTACTGACTGATTTTTGGTGAGTAATTATCGACTGGGGTAGCCACACTTTCTGGCATGCTACAAAGTAGCATGCCAGAAACGGGCACCTTTTAACAACTTTGTTCACATTCATTTCATAATAGCTCGTATTTTACCGACCCCTTTGAGGTGATCAGTTTAGAGACTCAAGCTAGTTGACAATGTAAACTGAAATTTACTAATGACGACTTGGCTTCCAATTATAGAGTTGTATTGAGTAATAATGAAAGTGAATCACCGTTAAAAGAGAGAGAACTCTACAAAGTTTCTGAACGATAAAACACACCCCATCTGAAAAACACACAAGAGGTAAAAAATATGGGAACATCAACAGCTCAAAAATTCTTGAAGAATCAATCTAAAATGGCTGGAAAATACATTGCAACCAAAATGAAATCTTGGTTTCAATTTTCTCCTACATCCCATCTCAAAAGTGATCTGGAAATTCATCAGTGGCCGACAATTTACTAAATTAACACCATAAAAGGCTTAACATGTACTAATAGAAACTGTACATGGGATAATAATAGTTAAGAGAATTAAAACTATGCTACAATTACAGCTTTTATATTAACTTAAACGTAAAACATCATAAGAGACTCATTGTACACAACTTAAGGGTGATCCCTAATAAACAAAGTAGGATTTGGGTAATAAAAAATAAATGAGCAAAGTATGACAATATACATGTTGATGTACAACAAAAACGCACTTCAGTTTTGTCAAGGCTTATATTACATAATTAAGTTCGTGGGTTTTATTTATCACAAAATTGGTTAAAAGACCAAAATTAACAATCCTGGGTGAAAAGGACATTTAGATTTTGATACTGTTTAAATGGACAAAAATGTAAAAATAGTCGGGTTGTAAACAGTTTCATCTTACCTATTTTCAAATACTTTTTCTTATTTTTAATTTACATCAGGATGCATCCAGTTTCATCCTTACTATTTTTAAAGTTTAAGTCAGGTTTAATCCAGTTTCATCCTTGCTATTTTTTTGGTGTCCATTTCACCCATACTAATTTTTACTCGTCCATTTGAACCATGTTTTAAAAATATTTGGACAAATGACCCATTTTCCGTTTATTTATCTTCCTTTTAATTTGGTAAGATACTTGGGTAGTTTCCATTGAAGATTCCTCTGGAGATCACTCTAACTGATACTTGCGCATGAATGTGTTTCTCAGTAGAACTTCAAATTATTTTCATGTCGGGCGAATTGATGGCTTGTTTTCTCCATAACTATATTGTAGTGCGCCCCTAGTTAGCAATTCGGAATTCGGAAAACGTACGGAACGGCAAACGTACGAGTATTATACGGTTTTGTAAAATTCAGATTCGGTCCAAGATTCGGTCAACGGGACGTGATTCGTCGGTAATTCGGAACGGCATACGTACGTATATAATTCGATTTATAAATGTGAGTTCGGCTACGAAAATTCGGTATCTATATATACTAAATAATTTATATTTATAAGGTCATAGACCAATTTTTATGCATATGTGTGAGTTATTTAAAGAAAAAATAAAATTAATATGATGATATTAATAATATATACAACATTAGTTATCCAAGAGGACGTGGTATAGTGGTTTAGATGCCTGGTCAGTGAGTTTGAGATCTCTCTCACCTTCACCTTTAAATTTTTTCAGTCATTTTTATTTCATAAAAATTACAACAACGTCTAATATTGGGTCGTGTATGCCCGGGAGGCAGTAAACCCCAAAAAGTGGGGCCTTTAAAAACGTAAAAGCTAAAGAATTTATGGCGAATTAAGCGGGCGTATCATTCGGGATTCGGGATACGTAAAATTCGTGAACGATTCGCGAATAATCCGGGAATGCCACATAATACGCGACTTGGGTTCGGAGTTGCAAACGTACGCGAATAAAACGGTAAAATTCGTGATACGGAAAAATTCGCGAATGATTCGCGAATCATTCGCGAACTTACTAACTAGGAGTGCGCCTGTTTGAACTGTATGTCAGTTTCTGTACGGAACTACAGCCGGCCCCAAAGGCCCATAGAACATTTCTTTCTTTCTTTTCTCTATGTACCTATTTATGCTGGGCCACATAACTTATGGTAACAATTGGTTCAAGCCTGGGGTAACAATTGGTAATCTCGTGATTCTCATGTTTTTTGTTTTTGGGGACCAGCCTTTTTTTTGGGGACCATTGTTTTATAAGGCCCCCTACCCTACAATGTTAAGGGATGTCCAAAAAATCATGAGATTACCAATTTGTCCCTTACCCTAATTAAAATTAACCCTAACCTAATAATCTAAAACAAAACCTAAAACTAAATAAACAAAAACAAAAAACAGTTTCTTTCAATCTCCCTATTCGCTTCTCTTCTTCCCCAAATACAACATCGTCTTCATCGACTCCATCGATTAATCGTCGATTCAAAAAAAATTCATCGTCGATTAATCAATCGACTATAACAATGGTTCTTCGAAGCAAACCAAAAGACTTCAAGGAGAAGGTCCTCGATTGGGACATCTAGCAAATCAGTAGAGCGATTTTCGATTCAAAAAGAAGTTGAACAACCAAGTGAAGCCATAATCCGGTATAATGACGGTTCAGAAGCCCCATTCTCGCCATGGGACCGATTCGCGGGTATTTTGCAACAAACCCATTGCTTTTAATTTGATTTTGATTCGTTTAAATGAATAGAAATCATCAAAATAGGGTTCAAATGGCGATTCTGATTCATAGTTCGGTTAGGTCGAGTTTCAAAACCCAATTTTGTTAACCGAACTTCCCGAAAGGAAGAACACGAAGAAAATGATTCGGTTCTCTAGGTATCCAAACTAGGTAACCGAACCGACAGATTCGGTTAGATCGCAAAGAAGCCAAAAAAATTTTCTAACCGAACTTAAGTTTTTAAAACAATTTGTTTTTTACATGTAACCAACTCCGCTATTTTGCTGCTAATTTGAGTTTGTATGTAACCGAACTGTGCTATTGAGTTCGGTTTGTTCGCATAAAAATCTAACCTTAGAAAGTAACCGAACTTTAGCGAAGAAAAAAAATGTAACCGAACTCTTTTTGACAAAAAATCTTGACAAACCGAACTCAGTAGTTGCAAACATGTTGAGTTCGGTTTGTTCGCAAAAAATTATGACAAACCGAAATCTTCATTAACATTTACCAATGTTGAGTTCGGTTTGTTCTCAAAAAATATTTGTTAACCGAACTATACTATGGTCCCCAAAATTAGAGTTGGCCTATTTTGTTTAAGCTAATATCTTTTGTTTTCTTGAATAGTGGAAGAGGCAAAAAACCAAACAAACCTTTACTGGAAGATCTTAGAACTCCCACCCCTCGAGGCAAAGTACATTTTGATGCCGGTCACCGTGGAACCAAAAATGCTAAGTATAGAGGTGGGTCATTACCGGATGTTGTGATCCAAGATGGTGTTAATAGAGATAATGTTGACAACGTAATCCAACAAGTTAATGAAGAGATTGTGGAAGCGATGGGCAATGAAGAGATCGTGGAAGCGATGGGCAATGAAGAACAACATCAAGGTGGAGAAGGTGAACCAGCTGAAAGAGGAGGAAATGAGGGTGCCAATGATGGTGAACCACTGAAGGAGGGGGAAATGAGGGTGACAAAGATGGTGGTGAACCAAATGAGGGTGACAAAGATGAGGAAGATGGAGATAAGGATGATGTTGAATCAGAGGAGGAGTTGGATGAAGAGGAAGTTGAAGAGGAAGAGGCACAAGTAGAAATAGTGCAAAAGAAACCTAGAAAGACGCCTAAAAAGCCTTGTGCTAGATATTCTTACATTCCCGATGACAATTTGTGTTTGTCTCCAAAGATTCCAACTTATGGTACTCCGAGATGGAGGGAGTTATTGATGGGCTACAAAACTCATGGGCTGCCAAGATCTTTGCGACAAAGGTATGGTTCAATCTTAACCATCAAGATTTCTCGATCATCTTCTTTTATTTGAACTTATATTTTGACATATATTGTTCTTTTCTATATATTAGTATTTAAGATAGTTTGTTGCTTTTGTAGGATCATACTAATGATGTTCGTGTTTTGAAACGTCAAAAGAACAAGATATGGAATATAGAAAATGAGTGTGATGAGGTCCGCTTGGCGGTATTTGATTGTGTACTATGGAACGGGATACAACATGCGCACCAAAATTTGATGCTGTTACTGTTACTGCATTTGCCGAGAGGTCTTATCCAGAGACGGATACCTTTCATCTACCTTTTGGTGAGATGGTAATTACTCCCGGATGATTGTTTTAGAATCACGGCCCTACCAATAACGGGAACAAGTGTTCGAGATGGCTACGATCCTTCGATGAGTTTTGAACTTCTTGAAAAGCTATGCGAAAGGTGTCTAGGATGGAGCGATAAAAAGGCACAATGTGAGTTTAGACGAGCTAACAAAGAGCCTGACGAAGGTGATGAGTATAATGAGTTTGAGGCAGACCGCACGTACAAGAAGAAGTTGAAAAGATCAAGCTCAAGACCTTGTTTGATGAGTTTTCGAGGACGAAAGATTTGGTTGCTCGAGGAAAGTTGGTGATGACAGAGGAGAAGGTTAAGCACCATGTGACTGCTTATTTGTTATATCAAATAGGAACCATTTTCTTCCCCGACCGTTCGGGTCACGTGGTAAATGCTCATTACCTCCGGCTATTGGACCCCTTGGATGAGGTGAACAACTACCGTTGGGGCATTGCGGTGCTTTTATTCGTTCAAGAGGAACTCGAGAAAAGCTTCGAGGCTTAAGAGTCTATATTTTGGAGGCTTATACACCCTTGTTCGGGTACCCCGTTAAATTATCGTTTGTGTGTTTCAATATATAAGTGAATGAATGTGTATTGTTACTAATCATATTGCGAATGTATTATTTGTTGCCTCTTCTTATAGGTTTGGGTGTACGACCACTTCCCTAAACTTCAATTGTCTCATGCTCACACTCCTTGGCCTTATGGGAAGCCTACGGTGGTAAATATGAATTTTTGAATTCACGGGAAAAGAATAAGAAAAAAAAAAAAGGTGTTGGAGTTGAGGGAGAAATTGGATACGTTAACAGTGGAAGATGTGGTTTCCATCCTTACACCATTCCATCGAGATGAAGACGAGGAGGATGTTGAGGTTATTGATTTCTCACGATTGCGGGGTATAATGGACCGTTGTTTCATCCTGGAGGTTGTACAATGTATAATCCTCTAAGAGTATTAAGACAAGTTTCTTGTGTCCAAAGTGTCCCACAAGTGGAAAACTTCAACTTCAAGGTGAAGAAGCAGGGAACTAAGAACACCGAGATGAAATTCACCCCGAAATACGATCCTGCTCCATCGGTGGACCACTGGAAGAACTTTGGGGATTATCTTGTTCCACCAAGAGTTACAAGATTCTTTTGATGAGCCAAATGCCGCCGACGAGGGATATATGGAATGGTATGAACATGTTTCTCATCCTCGTGTAATAAACAACTTGTCCAAACAAGCCCGTCTTTGAGAAGACAAAAGCGAAGGCAGTGGAGAAAGAGGCTAAGAAAATTATGAAGCATACCCCTCTGTGTGGTGATGAGGCCTTGATCTTGTGGAATTCGGCGGTAAGAAATTTACTCTTCTTTTTTGTGTTTCAAATTGTTATGAAGTATTGAAAAATAATAGTTACTTATGTTTTTTGATGAGAATAGGTGAAGGCAAGTGGAAAATTGTTGAAGAAAATGATGGCAAAAATCCGGAGTGGAGAGCCGATGGATACTCGAGAACAAACAGACCTGTACAACCAAATAACTAATGTTTTTAATCCCACCTTGTCGATACAAGCCAAGTTGATCCAAGCCGGACCATGCCGTCGAAGAGGAGTCGCCGACAAGGGGAAGGTTCAAGTCGGATGGTTGAACAACAAAATAAAGGAGATGACACTCCTAGTGACGAAGGACGACCTAAAGCTCCTAAACGCAAGAGTAGAAAAGTTTACGGTAGTGGTCGTGGTAAATGAGTGATTGCAACAATTATTACTTTGGTTTCTTATGTTTGGAAGACTTTTTAATTGCGGATTTGGTAGTTTGGTTCCTTATATTTGGAATACTTTTTTATGGCGGATTTGGTAGTTTGTTTCCTTATGTTCGTGCGCTTCAACATTTAGTGATGTGGATTAGTAATTAAATTTCTTAATTTGGTTTTTAATTTGTGTTCTAAGGGATTAGTTTGGCTATTTGACGATTAAGTGTTTCATTACATTCAAATTTTTAAGAAACAATTAGTTAGTTCGGTTAATATACTAAATCTCGTAAACAACCGAACTATGTATTCGGTTACCTACAATGTTTTTGGGTCAACCAACTTAATGTTCGGTTACATACAAGAAAGGAAACCTAACCGAACTCATAACAAGAAAATTTCTAAAGTTACGAGTGTAATGTTCGGTTTTACTGGTAATATTTTGCGATGTAACTGAACTATAATGTTCGGTTAACTGCAGAGTAATGCGATGTAACCAACTCGTAACAAGAAAATTTGAAAAGTTAAAGTGTAAAGTTCGGTTACACATAGAAAACGTAATCTAACAGAACTCGTAACAAGAAGTTACTGATGTAATGTTCGGTTCCTTGACAATAATTTGCGAGTAACCGAACTTGGTACTCGAAAAGTTCGGTTCCTTCGCTGATTTCGTAATGTAACCGAACTCACACCAACTAAAATTGAACCAGTATTTGAAGTCACTCATTTTATTGAATCGAAAAAACATACATGTAGCTGAAATAAAATAGAAGTAAAACACATAAATTGTTCAATACATCGCCCTAGGGATTCTCTA
>JAJJWW010006342.1:0-97922 GCA_023531295.1 Papaver armeniacum | reverse complement strand
AAGTCAAACTTTGAGCAACAGCCATGTAAGCACGAGGAGTAGATGCGGAGGACGCTGGGGTGTAGATTGTGCACCAGTTGTTGTCTACGAGGAGGTTGAGGACGCCAATTACGATCGAAACGTTTCCAAGACATAGGGGCCGATGACCCGACTTGTCACACATCCGACACTCTCGTGCGGGTGACGAGATCCAGGAGAGACAAAGTGGGCGTAAGCGTAGTCCCAGCGGGGAGAAGAGGTTACGGAGGATGCAAAAAGACAATAGGTTGAGACTGCAAGACTTTAGACTGTTGATCAATCCGCAGCTCAAACGTGAGCAGGTAGGTGATAAAATCTTCAAGCTTCATCGTTCCCATAGAGGTAGTAAGGGAAGCCACAATGGTGTCATAACCGAGTCCAAACCAAAGAAGTAAACAAAGTGTCGAAGTTCGAGTTGGTGACAACAAAGACGGCCGCAGCCAAGCTATCAACAATATCGCGAGCACGATCTATGTAAGCTCTCATAGAAAAGAGAGCCCTTTTTCAAAGCACGTAATTCGACCGGGGTGATGGATATGCGCATCGATTTAGAGGCAAAGAGAGATTCCAATGACCAAACCTCGTGAGATGTCTTGAGACGATGCACACAACGGAGAACAAGCAGGGAGTAAGGGATGAAAAGATCCAAATAGTAGAATTTTATCATGTTTCACCCAAAGGCGTATTCGGGATTAGCGAGAGGGAGGAGTATCCGAGGTTCCGTGGTTAGGGTTCGAATAGTGGCGAGAGGGACATGGGTTAGTGCCCTCAACAAAACCAAAGAAGGTCGTATCCTTGAAGGTAGGGTAGAAACCGAGCTTTCCAAAGCGAATAGTTTGTTTCATCAAGCTTAACGGTGATAATATGATGAGGTTGTGAAAAGTGTGAAGAAGCCATGCAGAAGAGATAACAGTTGAGATAGTTTGAACGGTGGAGGCAGCGGAAGACATGAGGATCTCAACAAGGATGATACCAAGTTGAAACTTAGGTATAGAGGTTAAGAAGAAGAGTTTAGGGTTAGAGAAGAAACTGATTTCTTATTCACTATTTTGTGTTAATTGAAATTACAATATACTCGTGTGTTATATATACACACTCGGTTACTTCTTTACAAAGAAATACCTAAGATACAAGAACCGTGTTTACAAGAAATACTATCTTTACAAAGTTACCTAAATTACAAACTCTTGTACGTAACTATTACGTTACTTCAATATGAAAAGTTACATGGACAACATGCCAATTACAAATAAGAGTGGATAAAGTGAAACCCAAAACATATTCGTTTGTCTAGTCCTAGTTGAAAAGCAAAACTTTTACTTCCACGGTAATATGTTAATACTTCTGCTCACATTCTTATAGATATTTTTATTTCTTTCTCCCCACATACTCCACCAAATGGCGGAAGGCAGATACCCCCGAAGACGTTTAAGTCTCTTCTTGTTACTCCATTCCCACAAAGTTCTTCTAACATCACTTGCAAAAACCCATCTGATTCCAAAACTATTCATGACGTATGATCAAACCTCAAAAGTTGTTTTGCAATGTAAAAACAAATGAGTATTAGTTTCCTCATGAACACCATACAAAAACAATTGGCATCCCTGAATAATACTTGCGTTGTAGATATGATCTAGGGTGGGAGCAAAGATATTATAGCATAACGTCCAAACCAAAAAGAAACCTCCACTTTGAACTTTAGGATTCCAAAGTTGTTTGTCCTAAATGAGATAAAACCTTCGTTTCTAAAGATAAGTAAGCATATGAAACCGAAAAACCCTTTCCATCTCCATATCTCCAATGTCTATCATCACTAGCATCATAGAGAATATCATTAGGGTCGCCTATAACCAAAGAACAACATAATAACTTCCTACAGCTCAAGTTCATTCATCGCCCTAACAAATTGTAAATTCCATGCACCTTGGTCTCGACACAATTTCCCTCACGCTTAGCTTTTACCTTTGGAGATTTTGAACAAAGTTGGAAAAATCTGCTTAAAAGCCTGATTACCTACCCAAATATCATCCCAATAGTAAATACCAGCATCATCCCTTGTAATCAATTAAGTACCGTCTTTAGTGAAGTCCCTTACTTTTAGAATGCCCGTCCAAAGACTCTGACCTATAGTTCTGCTAGATTGATTAGGAAATAAAGGTTATGTAGCTCCTCCAAATTTCTGCGTTATAATTCCACAGCGCACGCTTCTCACTGCCATATATCCAGATCCATTTCGAGTGTATTGCTTTATTAACTAACCGTAACTTCTTTATCCCTAGCCCACCCCATCTTTTTGGTAGAGTTGCTTTAGTCCACGAAACCCAACTCTTTTTCTTAGTTGCAGGAATCGAACCCCAAAGAAAATTCCTCATAACTCTTTCAAGGTCTTTAACTACACTAATTAAGGGCATTTGAAACAGAGTCATGTAGTAAAATGGCAAGCTAGCAAGCACACTCTGTATCATCGCCAATCTCTACCCCTGGATAACTAACTTTTTTTCCAACCCAGCTAGCAAGCCCAATAAAATTGGACCGGGTCAGGTTCAGTCAGCAAGCTGGTTAAGTTTGTTTTTTAGTTAGTCCTATGTTCAAATTATTTACTACCAATTAAGTAGAACAATTTTTTGGGGACTACTCAAAAATGGTGGGGGACTACTAAGTGATAAGAATATCTACCCTATAGTTATAAGGGGTGTTCTTAAATGTGGAAATGACTAACCTACCCTTAACATATATATAACCTCCTCCCATCACCACCACCTATATACATATAACCACCTCCTCCCATCACCACCGCCGCTCATCACCACCGACCACCTCAAACCACCACCACCGCTACCTCTATATATAGCTTAATTTAAATCATTAACAAAACAAAACCAAAATTATAAAAAAACCCATTACTTGTCATTCGTTTTTGGTTGAAAAAATGAGAAGTAATCATCGAAATGAGTTGAAAATGGAAGTTACAGAGAGAAGTTCGGCTAGCAATTATGTGAAAACTTCGGTTACGTCGTAATAAGTTCGATTACGTCGCAAAAAGTTCGGTTACGTCGTCAAAAGTTCGGTTGCGTCGCAAAAGTTCCTTCGTCCGTAAAAGTTCTATGATTACGTCATAAAAAGTTCGGTAACGTCGTAAAAAGTTCGGTTTCACCGCAATTTTTTCCTCCGAACCGAACTTTTCTCTGAAAAACCTATATATTGAGTTCGGTTACGTCGCAAATTTTTTTCCTAGCCGAACTCCTAGTTCGGTTACGTCGCAGTTTCTTCTCCTAACCGAACTTTTCTCTGAAAGAAAAAACTCCATTAAAGATGAGTTCGGGTACATGTGTCTTCAGAAGCATTAGCCGAACTACACTAGCAGAAGAGTTCGGCTACCTGTTCTTCAGATTTCGTAGCCGAACTCTATTGTCATAGCCGAAATCAGTTTATAAAATTTTCATTTTTTTCAAAGTTTTTGCCAATTTAAGCAAGATTAAGTAAATTTGAAGTATACCTAAGTACCCAAAACCCTCATTTCGAAATCAAACCCCCTTCTTCTCAAAAATTAGTCTTTTAAAAACACCCAACTAATTAATCTAACCTCACTAATTACTAATTAAAAATTACACTAACACTAATTAATCATTACACTAACTAATTTAATTACTAAAGGTAAGTTTGGTATTAAAAAAAACTTAAATAAGAGGTGACTCAATATTACTTCTAATATCCACCCCAAAAAATGGAGAGTAGTCCCCCACCATTTTTGAGTAGTCCCCAAAAAAAAACGGTTCATTAAGCAAGGTGAGCGTTTGGTACCCAAGTCTCTCCCGACCTAACCCATTTATATTATACACATTTGCTTAACACGAGTAGTTTTTATTGGCGTCAGATACTACTTGTTGGTTTATCAATCTAAATGACATTTTAATGCTGTAGGTGTAAATAATCCATGGAGCTAGGTGGAACCATCCTGACCAAGGGCATACCAGGCGAGACGAATACTAGAAGCATCAATCACCCCACCAGGCCCGGGCACGAGGAAAGAGGAACAAAGTGATGGACTGAAAAGCCGACATGATGGGGAAAAAGCTCGATGTGATGCTCATCGAGTTCGAGGGCAATTAATGCACTGACAAGGTTGGTAAGGAGATGAGAGAAGCTCGGCCATAACAAGACTCGGCCAAGCATCTGAAGAGCGATGCCGATCATATCCACCCAACGGATGACATCGGGCGATGACACCGATCGGCCAAATGACTCGGCTCGATAAAAGGTAGAGATCGACCGAGGCACCAGCAAGACACCCGAGAAGAACATCCAGGAAGCTATACCGAGCTCAACACTGTAATATTGGTGTATCACCGCCTGTAGCTATAAATAGGGACCGTGTAGGAAGAAAAAGGGGAGGAGGAAAAGAGAGAGAAAGGAGAGTTGTATTAGGAATTAGTGAGTATTATTGTGTGTTGGATCCTTGTAACCTTGTGCGAAGTAATAAAATCATCCCTTAACCCCCCCGTGGACGTAGGTAATCATGCCGAACCACTTAAATCTTGTGTTCTTCGATGTTTTAGTTTGTTTGCTTCATAGTATACTTCACTCGGATGTAGTGGTAGGATTTTCTACATCTACATTCTGGCGCCGACTAAGGGGACCGTATAACATCTTCTGATACCTTGAAATCGGTTACAAAAAAGAGGAAAATCCAAGCTCCTAAGTCACCTTGTGTGCTAGTTGACGCTAAGAGAGAAACTCTTTTGGTTTTCTATTTTTGTTTTCCTAGCAAAATTTTATCGAGTTTGATATAGGTTCACTTTGTGTTCTTGCTTATTATCTTTGTTTTCTTAGCAAAACATGTCTTTCGTTTAAAACAAAGTCGTCAAGACTATTTCATTAAGCTAGGCTATTAGCTTAAAACACCTCAGCGAGTTATTGGAAGATCTGTGAGCTCCCGAAATAACATCTTTCGATGTTGGTAGAAGCTAGAAGGAAATCCCATCTCGCTGGCCATCATCTATCATTTCAAACCTTGTTAAAAGAGAGATTCAACAGCTCCTATCAACATCTATTGAGGATAGTTGATGCTAAATGAAAGACTCTAACGGTCGTAACGCATAGGTTGCTAGACTTATCATCTAATGATCACCTCCATGATTTAAGGATAGATATCGTTACATTTGTCTCCATTTACATTTTTCTTCATTTACTCGTTTATAAAACATACCTTTCTTTTTAGCAAATTGAACAAAGCACAATGATGGTGGAAGCAAGACTAGATCGAAATCATTGAGTTTAGTTTTCTAAACCATGGCTGGGAGGATTGTAGTGAGCGGCTCGTTAAGCGAGTCTCATTTTGATCCTACACTAGAAGCCTCACAAAGACGATGAGAAAACTGTAGGAGTCCTACGGTTCAACCGTCCCCAGGGAATTCCGGCAATTTGTATAGGAAGGTCATCAGCAAAGCGGCTGTTGAGGGATGTCATTACTATCCATCGTCGCCAAGAAAGAAATCTTCCGATTTAACGTACGGGTGATTAATGACTTCTGGCGCTAGGAATGTTAGGAAAAGTAGTAATTAATGCATAGGAAAGTAATCAAAGCGACGTGTCGACACAACTTTTCAAAGATTGTCCTTTACGTCCAAAACAATTTGACTGTTGAGACCAACACGCTAGCGTAAATGGAAGTGTACTATAAGAACCTTTCCCGCCTTGTACTGTAGAACTGCTGTACTCTATCCTTAACCTTTTCGAAAGCAGTTCGAAGTAAGTGCTGTGTACTTTGCTGACGTAGGTACGAACGGGCGGGCGGGCCGAGGAATGAAGACGATATCGAAGGAAATAGCGAGCACCTCCAGGACGAGTAGGATCCTAAGAAACCGGGTCACGGCGGGGTCTAGTATGCAAGAAGGACTCACGGATTCCCGACACGACGATCATCGGCCAAACAACCAGGGCGGGACTCAGGAATTAATCAAAGGCATGACTACTATCGACGAGGAGGTCGATTTGGGCCGAGATGACGATCTCCCACCTGGGATGTTGAGGATTAACCCGAGCCAGATGGGGCCGAGGAATGAGGACAACATGGAAGATGGAAGAACTGCATCGGATACCGAGAAGGAGGATGAAGTGCAGACGGTACACGAGGAATGAGGGAGAGAAAGACAACCGATATAGTATCAGCAAGATCTAGAACGAGAAGGTGAGAGGCTTAGGCGAATACATTTGGCAAGGTGCGACCATAATCGGGACATCCCCCCAGCAGCGGCCGACCATCTCGTAGCTCCGATCGTCCCCCCTGTCGTTCTCACTACGAGGCCTCCAACTGCACCCCCTAACATAACAGGACACCAAGTGAATGGCCACTCTAGCCATGAAAGCACCGACCCGATGTTACTCGCTATATTGGCAAGCCAAAGAAGGCAAGAAGACCTAATGAGAAACCGCAAAGGAGAAACCTAGCTTTAGAACATGAAAACTACCGACTCCGTAACAGAGAACGGGGTCGAGAGGATCATCGAGCCGAGGCGCTTCTAGCAACCACACTCCGTCAAGGAACACCCCACCCCCTCCCCAAACCGAGAACGCATACCCGACCCTAATCGGCCAAGAGAAGGGTATGGGCCAGCCGAGGATTCTTCGGCCGAGGAAGAAGCGACCAATGAAAGCATGGACACAACAACCAAACAAAAATCGAGCGACTCGAGCGGATGGTCAAAAAACTCGACCGGAGACAACGAGGACGATAAGTTAGCGTATAATCGGCTGAAGCCCGAAGACGTCGTTTACTGCAGGAATTGGATCGGGCTCCGTTCCCACCTAAGTGTACGTTGCCGATCTTCCCATCTAGTTTTGACGGCACGGGCGACGCAGGAGAACACATCAAAATGTACGGTATGTCCCTGTTACAGTGGAAGAATCATGATGTGGTCATGTGCAAATTTTTCCCAGCAGGTATGGAGGGCGAAGCGAAGAGTTGGTTCTACACCCTGCCCGATGAATTCGTGGGGAGCTATGCAGTCCTGGTAGAAACCTTCCTTGAAACTTACATGCATAACAGTATAGCTCGGCCCAGAGTCGATAAGTTGTTCACCCTGGCACGAAGACTCAGGGAGCCGTTACGCTCTTTAACGGACAGACGGAGAAAGCTATGTACGGACATTGGGAAGGCGCCGGTCGACCAACAGATATTCGGTTTCGAGAATTCATTAAGGAAGTCGGATCCCATCTGGGTAGCAATGTACACTGAAAAGCCTAAGACACTAAGAGAGATCCGGAAGATGCAAGAGCACTACATCGCCCTAGAGGAGATTCAGGAAGGAGCGAAAGATAGAGGAATACAGGAGACAAGCGCCACAGTAGAGGTCACCCCGCGAGAAGCCACGAAGCGATCTGAGAAAAGGCCGGGCACCCAGCATCAGGGGGAAAACAAAAAAGTTTGGGTCGAGAAAGGAAAGAAGCCTCGTCACGAGCCAAGGTCTTATACTCCATTGAATGCACCATTAGAAGAGATATTCAAGGAAGTCGAAAAGAGGAATGATATCCGATATCCCAAGACTCGGGGAATTCAGTTCGACGGAACAAGGAACCACCCGGAGTTCTGCCACTATCACCAGTTCCGCGGCCATTCGACTAACGATTGTAGGGAAGTGAAGGACATCGTCTAGCACCTAATCCGAGATGGATATTTACGGCATTTCGTCAAGACATCGCCGACACCTGCTCAGCCCGACGTCCCAGTGCACCAAATAAGAATTAATCGCGGCACCCAGTTCGCCTGCAACACCATATCACACTCGGCAACTCAGGGGTACGACTTGGGAATTGGTATCACCTCGAGAATTCATAAAAGGGATCGATCGGGCAAAGAAATCCTCAGTGTGGCCAAGACCCTGCCCATGGAACCATGGATGATGCAGCCGATCACCTTCTCGGCGAAAGACGTCCCATTAAACGGCCAAGCACACGGGGATCCCTTAGTAATAACTCTATTGATCGAGGAATGGGGCGTCCGCAGGATATTAATGGACAGCGGCAGCTCAGTCGAAGTCCTTTTCTATGACACTTTCAAGAGGATGGAATTGTCCGATGACATCCTAATCCCGTCAACCTATCGAATTTACGACTTCAACGGAACGGTGACAGTACCAAAGGGAGAAGTCACCCTTCGAGTCTCGGACGGAGAGGGATTCCTTGACACACTCACCACCTTTTGCGTGGTCGATGTTGTGTCACCATACGAAGCGATTATGGGTCGGCCCTGGCTTGCGGGAATCAAAGGGGTCGCCTCGGCCTATCATCAAAGATTGCGGTTCCCATCTTATCGAGGAGTGGTAGAGGTGCTAGGCGCCCCCCAGGCGGCGAGGCAGTGCGTGCAGATAGACGTCCAGCAGAATGAGGAGAGGCGGTCAAGGAAGCGACAAGAAAAGAACAAGTCTAAGGAAATAAAGGCGGGAGAGGAGCTGGAAAGGGTAATGTCACAAGCCATCGCTACCTTTGAAGCCTAAGGAAAAGAGACCTTATAGCAATCACGAGAACCGATAACAATCGGCGAACCAAAGCATAATTTCTCGGCCCTAGAACCAACCCGACAAGTCAATCTGGGCACCGAGGAGGAGCCAAGATTAGTGAGAATAGGGTCTCTCTTAACAAGCGAACAATCTCGGCAGTTGATAACCCTTTTGAAGGAGCACATGGATATATTTGCTTAGCAAATGCACGACATGGAAGGAATTGACCCGGAAGTCTGTTCGCACCACCTACTGGATAGACCCCAAGTTCAAACCTATCGTGCAAAAGATGAGAAGAATCGCACCCGAGTTACAACCTACGGTGGAGGCCGAGTCAAGAAGTTGTACGCGGCAGAATCATCCGAAAAGCCCAATACCCACAATGGATATCTAATATGGTGATAGTCCCCAAAAGGAATGGGGGCGTTCGAATTTGCATCGACTACGGTGACTTGAACAAAGCATGCCCAAAGGACAGCTTCCCTCTCCACAAAGATCGATCGGCTAGTGGAATCCATTGTCGGGTATAAAGGCAATAACGCTCATGGATGGATACTCGGGATATAATCAAATACCCCCGGCCCCGAAGATCAAGAGCATACATCCTTCTTCACACCAATAGGATTGTGTTGCTACACCAAAATGCCATTTGGATTAAGAAATGCAAGCGCCACCTATCAGAGGTTGGTGGAAGACATGTTCGAAGATAAAATACACGATACCATCGAGGTGTATGTGGACGACATGTTGGTCAAGAGCAAGGTGGCCAGCAACCACATCGACGACCTCCGAGGCATATTTCAAACCATGAGGAGATACAAGATGAGGGTAAATCCGGCCAAATGCACTTTTTGGGTTACCTCGAGCAAGTTTTTAGGATACATAATCACCGACAAAGAGATTGAATCCGACCCGGATAAAATCAGAGCCGTCGTGGAAATGCCATCGCCTGTAATAGTCAAAGACGTGCAACGATTGAATGGGAACTTGGTGGCCTTAGGACGATTCATCTCTCGGTCGTCCGACAAATGCAAGGACTTCTTCGGGAGATTAAGAAAAGGAGAGAAGTTTAAATGGACTGAAGAGTGTGAAGAGGCATTTCAAAAAATCAAGCAACATCTCGCGAGTCTGCCGGTGTTATAGAGACCCGAGCCCGAGGACGTACTAACACTATATCTTGGGGCAACCGGTCACGCCATTAGCGCCGTACTAGTCAAAAACGCGGGAGGGGAAGAAAAGCCGGTGTATTTCATAAGAAAGACCATGAATCCAGCAGAAAGGAACTACACCAGGATCGAGCAACTAATATTAGCATTGGTGTTTGCAACGCAGAAGCTCCGAACGTATTTCCAAACCCACAAGATTCGGGTGCTTACAAAGTCCTCCATAGAGTCAGTACTCGACAATGCATCCAGGTCAGGACGGATCTCTAAGTGGAGTGCGCAAATAAAGCAGTTTGACATTGTTTACGGAATGAGGACAGCGGTAAAAGCACAGGCAGTGGACGATTTCCTGGCAGACTTCCCCCTCGGCGACGAAGACGAAGTAGAAGACATACCCGGAATGGAGGAAGACCGAGAAGACCCGTCCGACCTGCTCGAGTCATGCATCCCGACACGATGGGAAGTTTTCGTGGATGGGTCATCCAATAAAGACGGGTCGGGTTTGGGATTGGTTTTCACGACGCCAAAGGGGAAAAAGATGGTCCACTCCTTTAGGCTCGAGTTTAAAGCAACTAACAATGTCACGTAATACGAGGCGGTAGTACATGCTTTGCGCTTGATAGTGAAGATGGGAATCCAAGAGGTACGGCTTACGAGCGACTCCCAAATGAGTTGTCCGACAAATCAGCGGCAATACGCCATACATGACCCTCTACTACGAAATACCGGGAGCTCGTCCAATTCTACATCGGCCGGATACCGAGCATCAAGTTTCGGCATATCTCGTGGAAAGGACAATCGCCACTCGGACGCCCGGCATATATTGCTTCCATGTTGACTGATTCAAGCGTCGAAGGCATCAGAGTTATGAGGGTCTTAATGCCTTCGATGCCAAGACCGTGGATATCGGCGCACGTGTCGCGGCAACCACTACCGATCAATATCGGGCTGATGATTGGAGGAAACTGATTCATGAATACCTCGAAACAGGAAAGTTGCCCAAGGGGCGACCCGAGATCAACAAGATCAAGAGCAAAGCCTCGGCGTACGAACTTCGAGACGGCACCCTATACAGAAAGTCATACCTGGGTCCATTGCTAAGATGCCTGAGTAAAGAGGAGGGGCACACGATCCTCAACGAATTGCACTATGGGGTCATGGGAAACCACAAAATGTCGTAGCCTAGCGGCACGAGCTAAAACCATGGGATACTTCCGGCCATACATGAACGAGGACGCGAGGCATATGGCCCTCGCTCATGCGACGAATGCCAAAAATTTGGAAAGAAGATACATGCACCGGCAGCAACATTAAACTCCGTTATCGGTCCCCTGGCCCTTCGCTAAATGGGGGATCGATATCGTGGGACCATTGCACGTCGGATCGGGACAGAGGAAGTACTTAATTGTAGCCACCGACTAATTTACTAAGTGGGTTGAGGCCGCCCCATTGAAACACATACGGGATAAAGATGTTTTCCGATTCATCTGGGAACACATGATATGTCGCTTTGGAGTACCGGCAGAATCGCGTCTCGACAACGGAAACAATTACAAGGCAAGAACATCGACCTGTTATTCAACACTTACAACATCCGAAAGAGCAAGTCTACGCCCCTGTACCCCCAAAGCAATGGACAGGCCGAGATCACGAACAAAACCATTGCCGATAACATGAAGAAGAAGCTTGACGGGGAATATGGAGAATGGTGCGAGGAACTCTATAACGTATTATGGGCATATAGGACAAATCGCAGAGAGGCAACCGGATTATCGCCTTTCATGCTAACATATGGGACCGAGGCCATCCTCCCCACTAAGCAATGATACCCACCACAAGAACCGAAGCATGGAGGTGAAACATCTCAGCAGATCTTATCCTAGCAAAACTCGACGATCTAGAAGAAACAAGAGAGATGGCCCCTGCGAAAAATGGAAAATTATCAACGAAGAATCCAAATGAGAATACAATAAACGGGTTCGACCCGTGAGAATTTCAACCGGGGCGGTTGGTACTAAAGCATCTACCCGATTATGAACGTGATAAAAAAGGCGGGAAGCTAGCACCACAATGGGGGGACCCTACACCATTGTCGAGAAGGTTGGTGAAGGGGCATACAAGATACTAAAACCGGACGGAACACCTGAGCCACGACCGTGGAATGCTACGCGACTAAAGCTATATCATCCATAAAACCAGGTATGATATCTTGTCATTTATTTCCGTGAAAGGCCACGTGGGGTTGGAAATATGACAAGTGCGTCTGAATGGTCGTTTCAAACCCGGGGCGATGGCATTGTGCAAGTGCCGAGGCGACTTACACTAAGACAGACTATTCGAACTCGGGGCGATGGCAGTGTGCAAGTGCCGAGGTAGTCCAATGGCCCTGGCGGTTGGAAACCAGTGGCCGATTGTCGAGGCATGAGTATTCGACAGTCGAGCAGTCAACATTGCTCCCCTCGCAAGTGGCCGAAATCACTTGCCCAAGAAGGTTAATCGATAACTTCTTGGGATATCAATTCCATAGAAATTAGGAAAGACCAACCACCCTTCCACTAGATCTCGAAAGACGATGATGAGATACCTCAATCGGGACATGGCATTGGGCCCGATGATCCTCCTTGTTGAGTGTGTTCGACAGAAACGGCATTTATGATTAACCAATCTATTCATGCAGGCATACATAACAAGGTCGCAAAAGTAAACCACACATCGTCATCTTAACATAAATAAGAACAGTAACATGCACAATAGTGTCGGTAGCAAGAAAGACAACCAAATCGGCGACGCAGCACCCCATTAAAAGTTTACGAGAAATTAAAGGTGTTCGAGCGGATTACAACCCGAAGGAAAGGGTAAGAAAGCGACGCAGCGCTGCAAAATACATGTTCACTCTTTGGAAGTAACGGGCCCCGGAATCGCCTTCTTAGCAGCGGCATCGGCCCGCTTCTTGTCCAGCACTGCCTTCACACCGGCTTTAACCTTTGAGACGAGTTCATAATTAAACTTCGCCTTTTAAGGCAAGAAGATTTTGCGCGCCGTCGACGCCGCGCCGGCGATGGCCACCGGCTCGAGCAACCGAGACTCCCTCCCCTTCAATCGGGCAATCTCCTCTTCCAACGATGCCGCCTTCTTCTCGCTCGGGCGCCAAAACAACAAAGACGGCCAGTCACACAATAACAGCACTAAGACAATGACAAGGAAAGCACAACACGAGGTACACCACCTTGCAACAAAGGGGCAACTACCCTAATGGTCTCTTCAGACTCAGACATGATACACTCGAGAGAAGACATCTTTGAAGAAAGTTCTAGATATCGCTGTTCGTTAAATTCATTAGTGGGGCAGTATTTCTTGTGATCAATCCATTCGGCCCTCTACCGGGAGTGGGCTATCTGCAAACCTGATAATTGAGCGCGAACCCACTCCAACTCCTCAGAAACCTTTTTTGGACTCGTTAAGTTTCTAAAGGGATTCTCGGATACACTTCTCGGCAAAGATCCCTCTCCCCAAGATCCGGAGGCGATCTCGCATGCAAATCTCGAACCCAAGTCTCGGCCACCACATTGACTCTCTAAGTTGCCGGCCAACAATGCTTTATAGGCGGCAATACCTTGGAATCGAGCTAAGTTCGCCCTAAGATTATCAATTTCCTGGGACATACTCAAAAGTCTCGTAGCGATGCGGTTTTGGATCAAGATCTTCAATCTCGGTCTCTAAACGATCGATCTTAGCATCCTTATTAACTATATTCTCTGTTGTAAGTTCAAACATGATCCCGCTCTATGTTCACTTCCCTTTTCAACAAACGACACCTCGTGGCGCAAGATCGACCTCCGCACTAGAAGATTCGGCTAGGCGGTAGTACTAAGCTCAGGATATTGGCACTACAAGATCAATCATAACTAGTCGAAAGTAAAATAAATACCTTGGGTCTCGGCCAATCGCTTCTCCAGACTTTTTCGAGATCGTTCGCGTTCTCTTTGTAACAAGAGACGAAGACCCTCCTTCTCGGCGCTTTCCTTGCGTTGAAGGGCGGCATTCAAAAACGAACGATTGATATCCTACAAACACCATTGTTGTTAGCGATTTACCCTACCGCGTGAAAGCATAACTCCGAATAAGACAAACTTACCACCAAAGAGATCAAAAGTGCTTTTCAAACCAAATATCATAAAACGAGACAAACTGGATCTTCTCTTCATCCGACAGAGGAAAACTCGGGGAAATGAGGGCCCCGAGAGAGTTGCACATAGGACCCGAGACAAGAAAAGACGTATTGCTGCCCGAGTTAGGAACTACAGGAGACAAAGGCTCCAAAGAACTCGCTTCCTTCAAGAAGAACATTTTTTCACCAGAATAACCACATTATCCCCACCACCGTGCACCTCCTCCTCACCACCTTCAGCATCATCTTCCTCATCAAAAAGACCATCATCATCATCATCATCATCAGACTCGAGATACACAACGCCATCGGCAAGAACAATCCCTTTATCAGCTAACTCCTGGGGCACAGTTTTCTCCGGGGCAGACAAACCATCCTTGGTTTCCTTGCCTTTCCCTTTGGGCTTCCCACCTACAAGGGTAGACGAAACATCAGAAGATTTCTGAGGCGACTTCCTCATGAAATGTGATAAAGGAAGCCGATCATCGGGATCCTCACCGTCCCCCGCTGAAGCACCACCAGCCTTGTCAACCCTCAGCTTTTGCACATGAGCCGATGTCAGAACCATGCAAGGCAAAAAATAGGGGCACGTACATGTACGTCAAATAAAAATGAGTATATTTGTTACCTTTCCTGTCTCCTCCTCGGCTCCTGCAACTCTATCTCTTTTCCGAGAAACCAAAGACTCAGAAGGAACACCCTGGGACTTAGTCTGTAAAACACCAAAATCAAAACATCACCCCGCGAGTCGCCCGAGCCAGTCGATCAAGCTAGAAAACAGGGAAATACACTTACCCGATCGATATTGACCACCCAGAAAGGATAAAACTCGGCCGGATGAGGGAATTTGCCACTCAGAAGAGGACCGGAAATAGCCAATGGAACCCGATCCCAAGCCGCGTCACTAGTATGACGGGCATGCTTGTTGGAACTCTTCCCCTCGGGATCCTCATCCAATAGAAGTTTCCTGACACCTTCGGGAAGAGTCTTATGGCGATGAGGGTGGCAAAAAACCGGCGAGATCGCCATTGGTAGCAGTCCCGCTTCGATAATTGTCGGCGAAACTGGCAGGGGTATAATCACCCGCTTGAGAAGGGTGATAAGTGGACCAAGCAGTAGGAGAACACTCGCCTCGGCTGCGCTTCTCCCACTCGGACAAAATACGAAAGGTATTGCCATTCCATTGAGCTAAGGCACGAGACGGGCGGATCTTGGAGAGGGCTTCATACCAAAACGGTCGGCTGGGATCGTACAGAGGAAAACGAAGCCCGAGCTCCAATTGGCCCTTGGTGACAATGGTCGCCTCGGCAGAGTGAGGAAACTTTAGGACATCATCTTTCTTCAAAACGCCCTTTTGACCCGACAAGAGCCTGACGTCATAACCATGGAGGTCGAACTCATCTTTCAGCTGTTGAATGAATCGCTCATTCGATAAATCTTTAGCAACCCTCTTATCAGCCCTACATGAAAACGAAGAGGAGTTATCAGAAAAGATGGAATCTAGAGCACGATAATCATGCTTAGAAGGGCTCTCTATAGCAAATAAAGAATCGAGCTATACATCGTCTTCATCAGAAAACACATAGCTCACGCACCTTTTGTCCGTCATGGAAGGAGTCGAAGATGCCATGAAAATTGGTAGAAGAAACGACCAGAGGAGCAGAAATACGGCCAAAGCCGGAAGTTGCAGCGGTGACGGAAACGAGAAAGATGCAGGACGATGGAGAAGAAAGGAAAGAAACATGTGGAAAAGATAACTGATGATGATGAAAGAGAAGCAGCCAAAAAACGGAGAGAAGGAGGAAAATGGTAAAGGAAAAAGTAAAGAGGGAATGAGGTTTTAGAATCAGGTTTATAAACCTCTCCGGTGGTAACCGACGAGGAAGGTAAACCGGTTGCAACGCACGAAGGAAGTGGGGAACAGCATGGCGGAAAACCCGGCATGACCGAGGATGTGGGAAGACGAGGCGGTTTCTTCCCCACGTGTCGATCACACGAGTGGAAGAAGGGGCATAAATGTAGGTGTAAATAATCCATGGAGCTAGGTGGGACCATCCTGACCAAGGGCGTACCAGGCGAGACGAATACTAGAAGCACTGAATCACCCCACCAGGCCTGGGCACGAGGAAAGAGGAACAGAGACAGCTCGAAAAGCCGACATGATGGGAAAAAGCTCTGATGTGATGCTCGTCGAGTTCGAGGGAAATTAATGTACTGACAAGGTTGGTAAGGAGATGAGAGAAGCTCGGCCATAAAAAGACTCGGCCAAGCATCTGAAGAGCGATGCCGATCATATCCACCCAACGGACGACATCGGGCGATGACACCGATCGGCCAAATGACTCGGCTCGATAAAAGGTAGAGATCGACCGAGGCACCAGCAAGACACCCGAGAAGAACATCCAGGAAGCTATACCGAGCTCAACACTGTAATATTGGTGTATCACCGCCTGTGGCTATAAATATAGGAACCGTGTAGGAAGAAAAAGGGGAGGAGGAAAAGAGAGAGCAAGGAGAGTTGTATTAGGCATTAGTGAGTATTATTGTGTGTTGGATCCTTGTAACCTTGTGCGAAGTAATAAAATCATCCCTTAACCCCCGTGGACGTAGGTAATCATGCCGAACCACGTAAATCTTGTGTTCTTCGATGTCTTAGTTTGTTTGCTTCATAGTATACTTCACTCGGATGTAGTGGTAGGATTTTCTACAACTACAAATGCCATTAGCGAAAAACTAGTTAATGTCATAAGCCTTCTGGTTTATCTGACGTCGCGTATGCTAAATGTGTAATCTTATTTGGGTTAAAGGGATATATATATATATATGAGTCGTTATAGGTTAACTTTATCACACGGTTCAAGCCACTATTCTTAGTTTTTTCTTTATCTATTTTAAATATTATTTGTTAAGGTTTTCCCTATTTCCCATCCTCATTTTTCCTATTTCCCATCCCTTCACAATTTCTAAAAAGTGTTTTACTTTTTTAATATGGTTTTTCCTATTTACCATCTACAAAAATCAAACTAGCTATGACCATGAATATTACCATTTTTATTTATCTTCTTCTTCAATAAGCAAAATCATTGATTGTGCGTCAAAAACCATTGATCCCAATTTTTACAAAAACACCTAGGTTAGATTTCTATTAATTCATCTAATCTGCCTACAAAGGATCATATCATTAGATGATTGTGCGTCAAAGAAATCCAAAGCTTGTTTGTATGTGATTCAAAATAAGGATAACGATTAAGGATTAACAACCTTTAACTTTTTTTTGGTTACTCACAGACATCCTTTTACGTGCTTAATTGTGTTGTGTTTATTTAAACACAAAATGCACAGGTGCAGCATATGGGACAAAACCAATCACCTTTTATTTATCAATCATCATCCAATCAACAATCCTTCAGGAGTTAGTTGACCTCATTTAAATCCATCTCATGTTTCCCCATGAATAAGCCTAATAAAGATTTCTGCAAAGGTGATAACTTCGTTAAAGGAACAGTATACTCGTAAAGAGAGAAAGTTTATGAAAATCTTGAAGGTAGTGGACCGGTGGTGGATTGTGGAGGTCGTAACTGGAAAGAAGACACAGTGGTCGATGGTGGAGATGGAGTGCAAGGTTTTTGTGTTTAGATGTTGGGGGTAAGTAAAAAGTCAAGAGTTAGTATTCAGGATAAATATGAATTTATGTGGATGGGAAATAGGAAAAACGGGGATGGGAATTTATGTGGATGAGAAATAGGAAAAATGGGGATGGGAAATAGGGAAAACCTTTGTTAAACAAATTGTATTCACCGGCTTCCAATCTAGCATCTCGGATGAATTGGATGTCAGATTTAAAATCCACCATATATTAAATTAGATGTGGATGCCAAACTTGAAATCCACCCGTATATAGATGTGGATGAGGCTTAAAATGGATCAGTTCCGAGTTCCAACCATGCTAAGCCATTAAGAATCGAACATTTAAGAATCATCAAGCTCGGCCCTAGTTTATTATATGGGCTTCTCATGGGCCTCAAATACTTTCTAAAAGAACCCTAATTTGGGGCATACAAAAAAATTTGGTGGCATATGGAATAAGACAAAAAAAGGGGCTAATAGTATTTTTAGGGTGGCCCTTATCCCTCTCTTTTCAAAAATAAGAAAATACCCTTATGAGATTAGTGTTAAATTAGTGTTAATTTGATTAATTAGTTGTTAATGATTGTAGTTAGTTTAGTGTTAATTTAGGATAATAAATTATCTTTTTAAAGATAGATAGTGACTTATTTTAGACAAAGAAGAAGGAGGAAAGAAGAAGGAGAGGAGGAATTTTTTTTTTTTTTCTTTGTGATCTTTGTGATTATTGAGAGATGTGTGATACAAATTCGAGTGAGGAAGGTGAATCTTCACCACGTAAAGCTAATAAATACATATCAATTACGATGGAGATCCAGACATGGCTTATTTGTTGGATTATGAAAATGATTTTACCCAAACTCAACTTTTTTCTCAAGCTCAAGATGATTCCTTTATGGAGCCAAATCCCGAAGATGAGTACATGGATGAGGAACCCAATGCTAATAATACACAAGTATGGTTGTAGAAGTTGTTTAATTTCCGTTTTGTAGCTTGATTTCACCAAAAGTTATGATTTTTGCTACTAGTTCGGTGCAACAGAGTAAGGTTCGGCAGATAATATGTATGCCGAACCATAATAAATAAGAACACTTCGGTTTCTTCGATTGAGAAATATATACGCCGAACTCTCATTCAATTATTTTCGCGCCAAATAATTTTCATGGTTCGGCTCAAATGTGATGTGATAATATAAGCCGAACCGTATACAAAAAAATATACAAGTTACAGTGTAATGTTCGACTTACACGTTATCCAGCCGAACATTAATTTTTGTTTTTAGAAATTTCAAGTCTTATGGTTCGGCTTACAATATTAGTGCCCAATAGGCCGAATCCATGTTTGACAAGTAGTTCGGCTTTATAACTCAAACACGATCTAGCCGAACCTTGAGATCGGATTTCATAGAGTACTGCGTGTGAGCCGAACCTGGCCCAAAACCGTGGTTGGCGCAAAAGAAGAACTATGCTTTCCAAAAGAAATTGGATGAATTCGGCCATGTGACGCACCTTTTTATTGCCCATTCAGAATGCGTAAAGTTGGCGTTATGCTTCCCACAAGTTCTCATATTGGATTGCACTTATAAGACCAATAAGTATGAGATGCCCTTGATGAACGTTGTTGGTCATACGTCAACCAAGTCACCCTTCACCGTTGCTTTTTGTTTTTTGCATGATGATTTGAAAGAAAGCTATGTGTGGGCATTGGAACAAGTGAAATTAATCTTCCAGGAGGATGCACTTCCAAAGGTCATGGTAACCGACCAAGAGGTGGCATTGATGTTTGCTATAAGGAAGGTATTTCCGAACGCGCAAAACTTTCTTTGTACCTTTCATGTATGGAATAATGTTCGGAAGAAATGCCAAGGGATAATCCAACCGCTTAAGTTTAAAGAGCTAGAGAAGATTGCTACATTACCTGATGGAGAACGAGAAGTGAAGAAGAAAGAATTCAAGAAAGCATGAGGCTAATGAAAGGATGTGGGCATGTTTCCACAATGATTGGGAAGCTTTGACTCGGTCCATCACCGAAGAAGTGTTTGAAGAAAATGTTGCAAAGCTCATTGCGAATTGGGGCGTCAAATACCCGGAAATCAATATATATTTACGCAAGCAATTCTTGGATACCAACGCACATAGATTTGTTAGTGCATTTAAAAACCACCACAAGCACTTCGACAACCAAGCCAAAATTAACTATTTCATTATTTCCATTATATAGTAAAGGCCACAACGGATCTATTTTTTTACAGAAGACAGTGTAATGTTCATCTCAATTAACTATTTCCTTATAAACCGAACCTGTTGATTTAAAGGTTCGGCTTATTCGTGTCTGGTATAATGAGCCGAACCAAATGCGTAATCCAAAATTTGTTGAAGGCCATAGGTTCGGCAACTACGAAAATTTTAATTTGATCCGAACCATGTTCCTTTAAGTTGTTTCAAAGACCACCTAAAATTCGAACCAAACATATAAAACCATTCAAAATTACATTAAAACATGTGATTTAAGGTACTAAACCAAACAAGTGTATTTAACAAAACATAACAAACTAAGTGTACTTCACAACTCATAACAAAGAAAGTGTGCTTAACGACTCATAACAAAATGTAACAAACTAAGTGTACTTCACGACACATCCAAACTTATAGTTCACTGACCACGACCTCTTTTCCCTTTAGGACATACATTCTCGTCCTCTTCACCAGTTGGCCCGCCCCTAGCAGCTTGACTTGAGCCTTCACCTTCTTGTCGTGGACTCTTGCTCGTCGGCCTTTTTCTTGGTTTATTGGGTCCTTTCCCTTTTTTTATGACTGCATCCCACTGGTTGTACCAATCCTTTTGCTCCTCCACCGTCATCTTATTTTTGCAAGAAATTCTTTTCTTCAACTTTCTCAACAACTCCTTTCCCGCCGCAACCTGGTTCCATAATTTTCCCGGATGGGTGCTAAAACAAATGACAAACCTTAATTAGTTTTCCAAATTAAATAAATATGATTCTACTACACAATTTGATAACTCACCTATAACTGACAAGTTTAGAGGAAGCTATTGGACATACACAGTGTAAAGTTCGGCACATACGATATTTATCAATATGAGCCGAACAAGGTACCCAACAGTTTTAGCCACGGTCAGAGTAAGGTTCGGCACATTCGATATTTATCACAATGAGCCGAACAATGTACCCAACAGGTTCGGCTGGTTATCATACAAAATTTTCTGTGCCGAACTCATTGGTTCGGCTCGTACGATATTCACAATATAACAAATGTTAAGCCGAACTGTTCTTGGTCTGTATATAAAAAAATAAGTTCGGCTGCGACATTTCAGCCGAACACTACCCTGAAACTAACAACAACCTAGACGAATCATCGATTACATGTCATAAATCAACGAAATACGCAAAAATAAACAATGGGTTTGTGGGAAATACCTTTCTATGTGCAATTTAAAGAATCAGCCTCTATTTCTCCCTCTCCAACACCAATCGATCCACTATCCACTTCATCTCCATCTTTTCCAAAAACCCTAGATTGAGATGCTACAGATGCAACACCAGGATTCGACACCGTATTTCTAGGGCATCGCTTAACACGAGGTGCCATGTATGTGTTTAATCAAGAACTTAAACGAACAAAGTTTAAGAAATTTTCAGAAATTTTGGAGAAGAAGATGAGAAGAAGAGGGAGAGAGAAGGGTTTTTAGTTTTTAAAACTTTTAATTTTTTTTTTGTTTAATTAACCGTTTTAGGATTAATGAGTGAGTTAATTAGTGGGTAATGGTTAATTAGTGGGAGGGTAGTTAATTAGTGGGAGGGTAGTTAATTAGTGGGATGGGTTAATTAGTGGGAAAGTTTTAGGATTAGATTTTAATTAAGTGGAAGGGTAGTAATGTAATTTAAACTAGGCAGGGGTATTATAGTAACTTAAGCATCATTATGGCAGCCCTTATAATTTTGCATTGGGTTCCATCATATCTCGTATGCCCCCAAAATTTTTTGTATGCCCCAAATTAGGGTTCTTCTAAAACTGTATGGACTGTTTAGTTGCCTCTAAATATGAACCATTTTTTAGGGACCATGGTCTTATTAGGCCAACCTCCCTATACTTATAAGGGGTGTCCTAAAGTTAGGTAAATACACATTTACTACTTTAATTTAAATTAGAACTAACTTAATAACTACATATACATCTAATCTAAATGAATTTATTATCCAAAATCAAAAACAAAAACAAGGGGAGAATCGAAATTTTTTAGTTTTGAAAAAAAAAAAAAAATCTCTTCTTCTTCTCTTTTTCCTTGACGTTCCTCGTTCGATTGGGAAAACCCATCAATCTTTTTAATTTGTCTTTTGATTGGGAAAATTGAGTAGAAATCATCAAAATATGGTTTAAATGGAAGTTAAAGTGGCATGTTCGATTAGGAATAGTTTTAAAAAAAAAAAACTAGTTTTGTAACCGAACATTCTGAAACCAAGAACACAAAGAACACTGAAAACCAATATATTGTGTTCGGTTGGTCCCCAAAAAATTCTAAAACTGTTTAGTAACTGAACTCTACCCATAATACAAAAAAAAAAAATATATATATATAACCGAACTGTGTTATTTTTCCCACTATGTTGAGTTATGATTTAACCGAACTTTGTCTACTCTGTTCGGTTGGTTCGAAAAAATTTCTAAAACTATCTAGTAATCGAACTCTACCCATATTACAAAAAGGAAAAAAAAATTTCAATGTAACCGAACTGTGCTATTTTTCCTACTATGTTGATTTTCAATTTAACCGAACTTATCCCACTATGTTCGGTTTGTTCGCAAAAACTCTTGACAAACCGAACTCTTCACTAATTGCGTACATGTGGAGTTTGGTTAGATATGCTGTTGGGTCAAAGTTTGGGAACCAACCGAACATTACTCTGTAAATCCTATAAACAAAGTTCGGTAACATGTCTGTTAACCGAACTACTAAAAACCTCCATTAACAACGAGTTCGATAACCTGCGTGTTTGGAAAAGGTAACCGAACTACAATTTCAGATGAGTTCGGTAACCTGTTCTTCACATAAGGTAACCGAACAAGCCCAAATCTACTCTAAAAATTTACAGTTTTTTGAAAATTTGGAGCAATTCAACCAACATTATCTAAGTTTGAAGCATACCTGGGTACCGAAATACCCTTCATCCGGTTGTGGTTGGTAAAATCCATCGTTTTTCATGTTTTCCTTCTTCATCTTCTCTAACTTTACTCTCTAAATAATTCTAATTCTTTAAAAAAAAAAAAACCCATCTGATTTTTTAATCTCACTAATTATCTTTAACTTAATCATCTCACTAATCATTACACTAACTATTATTAACACTAACTAATCATTACCCAAAATTAATCAGGAGGGTAATTTAGGTATTAATATAAATATCTAGATAAGGGGTGATCTAGATTTTCTTCTAATATCTTACCCAAAATAAAACCGTGGTCCCCAAAAAAAAACGATGGTCCCAAAAAAAAACAAACAAACGGTTCCTAAATATCTAGTCCATTTTCAACTTGAAAAGATGATCTATATAAATGAGACAAGGACATATTATTGTGGAAGCTGCAGATGGACAGTGTCCTTTCCAACAGTAGGGGCAGAACACGCTTTTGAGTGGGCTGTAGATCGAGAAAGCTGATTCAACGCAACATCTTGAAAGCTGATTCGAGAAAGCTGATCGAGAAAGCTGATTCAACACTAGAGCTTAAAAGTGATAGCTATCACACCTTTCAGCAGGTACATGGAATGCATGCATGAGCAGGCCGGGAGGAGCTGATTCAACGCAACATCTTGAAAGCTGTTATTATTATCGAATAACCAAAGCAGTATGGCACTATGAACCCCTGCGAACTGAGCAATGAATTTTGCTTGTTCAGTTTTCAAAGAAAAAGTGTATAATAATAATAATAATACGAGGAAAAAAAAAAAAAACAATTTAAGCAAATTTCTGGTTATGGATAAAGAAAAAAGTGGTCGGTCATAGGCTTCCAATATTGCACCTAGCAGCAGAATCAAACTTATAGAGAGATCCTACTATTTGCTTGGTCTTTTTTTTGCAACTATTAGGATTCATTCATTTATTCATTTCATGTCATTTTCCAGTTGTATCTCTTTGCTACTACATTTGAAAAGCAAATTATAGAAGCAAAGAATCCTTCTAATGCCAAAAAAAAAAAAAAAAAAACTTTACCAAAACGGAACCTCGCAATCAGGAAAAAGACATCTCTCCTCACTTTTTCGATAATTTAGTCTCATTTTATCAATTTTTATGGATTTTATTAATATCCATCTTTATGGATTTTTTCATGTCATTAATTCTTTTTTAAAGCAAGTCTTATCTCTATGATTTTTTAGGAATCATTCAATTTCATGTCATCTCCAAGAATAGCGCTAAACACCAATAAGAACTATATCTTTTTTTACTACAATTGAAAAAGAAACTATAAAATTGCGTTTCTATTATTCCACCATTACACTGCGAAGAATCATAGAAGATGGATGGATTCCAGATGCTCTTACTACAGCTTGGAAAAAGAAACTATAAAAGTGAAGTATATCCTTCTAGATGGAACACCCTAAAAAACACCAGCAAAACCGAAACTCTCATTTATGCAAAAAAACATTTATGACATTTTGCTCATTTTCTCATTTTTCTCTATTTTTATACATTTTATTGTTATTTAGAACTAAAATCCATCTCAATAATTTTTTTTATAAATTTGAGGAATTCATTCCCTTTAGTATGCATTATTAGTTGTAGCTAGCTAGTATTAGGCAGTTTCCTCTCAATATCAATTATTCGAGCTTATTTAGTTGCATTAATTAATTGAGTATTAGGTACCAAAAAACCATTAAAAGAATGATAAAGAACACATCTAGGTACAATGATCTTTTAATTGGTTCTTATCTTATATGTTGATCATCACAAAATGAAGGGGAAAGATCACCTAATCTCTTAGTCTTAGTTAGTAGTTGGTGTAGTAGTGGTTTCCGTGGAGAGGTTACACTTACTTTATAGTAGTCGCTTTTATATGTCCTATGTTTAGGAGGGTTTGTTTGAGTGTGCTATAATAGCTGGAATCAATTGCTAATCAACAACACTAATGCATGACTTATTATGGTTGTCAAATGGGGTCGACATTTTTTGTGTAATTAAGCTCTCAAAAGACTAATTTTGAATGTAATTTTTGGCCAACTATGAGCATCTCCAACAGAAGGTGCAAAAAATCCTATGTGGATTTTTAATTTAGTCTTTTTATTTATGAGGTCTACACATAAAGTAAATATAAGACCTCATATTTAAAAACCCATCTCCAACAGTAGAGAATTTTAATAAAAAATTAGTGAAAAATATGACGTGGAGGTGGAGCCGGAGGCGTAGATAACACTTTCTTGAACACCTTCATAATTAGTAATTGGTCCCTCCTAATTTATATGACCCCACTGTTGGAGATGAATTTATGCTAAATGGGGGTCTAAAATCCTACGTGTCACTAAAAAAAAAGATTCACCCTCTGTTGGAGATGCTCTAATGAGTTGGGAGGTCAATAATATTAAATAGTTATCGTGTCCTGCGAAACAAAAACGACCTCATTAGGGTGAACCCACCTACGTTTTAGCTACTTACAACTATGATGCGGGGAAAATCTTGGATTTTTAATTTTTGGAGGTGAACATTATGATTCGAAGTTAATGATTTATCATTTGATCTGATAATTTTGGGATGATGAAATGAATTATTTCTGATGAATGTCATGACCCAAACGTTAGTAACTTATCACATCACCATATATATTTTTAACATGATATATATATATATATTTTTGACATGATTCGCGGCGGGATTCGAACCTCTGACCTAACAACTCGAGAGTTCGACCCTAGCCAACTGAGCTAGCCCGGGTTGGTTCACCATATATAGTTAGCTTTGAGCATTTCATCATTTTTTAGCAAAAACTTTTATAAGTTCTGTTAGACTTATTATATCTTTTTCTCTACTGACTCATCTGAATCCAAATGTAACTGTCACTCATTATATACGAATCTGGCTAAAAAATTACTGAATAAGTGAGATATAAATTTTTGAACTTATGTGTCCAAAAAGTTCTGTTAGATGTTTAAGCTGAGTCAAAAATCAAACTATCTGACATCTGACTTGATTGGAACGAGACACGCAGTCAGACCCAAACAGATTAGGTATTATACTCAAGTTGAATATAATCATAACCGTCCATCTAATCAAGTGTGACAAGTCAAAATCAAAAGATAATGATGATTTCAATTACCATGTTTCTTTAATCTCCTAAACTATAGTTGTTAAACCCTACGTAGTGTTTGACAAGGTCTACAAAAACCTTCTAATTAACCGAAACCCCTCCTAATTATCCGGATAATTAACCCGAACTGCCACCAAATGCCCATTTTACCCCTAACCAATCCTTTCAATTCCACCACATTTAGGGGTAATTCCGTCATATCAAGTACTTATTTGCTGATAAAGCGTTGAACGTAGACCGTAGTACTACGTGACAGGAGAAAATTATTTATTTTCCACAAAAACGGTTTCACTAGAATTAAAAGCACACCAATCATTAGTAGACACGTGGATTTATTATTTAATAACGTTAAATCGGAAATAAAAAAACAAATAAATATCGTAATAAATTTAGCGGTTTTTTTTCAACAAAAAATAAAAAAGCTGAAATTTTCTCTTCTCTTCTTCTTCTTCTTATTCTTCTTCCATTTCTCTCTTGATGCTCTGAAATCTGAAGTGAATTCACACTGTAAGTAATAACTATTTCTCCTTCTCTCTCTGTTTATCTCCTGCTCTCTGGAATTTCTTATGAAGTAGTGATTGAAACTGGAAAAAATGGTATTACTGTGTGTGGTTTTCTGGGAGGATTTGCATGAAGTGAAAAGAGAGTAAAATTTCATTTTTGTATGTTTTATTATGAATGATTAGCTGATATTTGTTGATTTTGATTGTTTTTAATGTCTGGGTTTTGGTTAATTTTTTATGATTTTGTTGATTTAGGTGTAATTCTGGAGGTGGGGATTTCTTGAAATAATTTGTTTATGTTTTGAGTGTTTTAATGATTTTGTAGTATTGGGTTGTCTTCAATATGTTCATATCTGGTTTGCTTATGTTGTGTTTGAAGAATTGTTTGTGTGTGGGGGGGTTTGGTTTCAATGATTTTGTTAATGGAGGATTGTATTTTTGTCATTTTTAATGGAGATTGTTGTTCATGGTAATCAAGGTTTCTTATAGGGATATTATTGCATTAAGATATGACCTATTTCTGGTGATTGTATTGTAAAATTGGGTGTTTTCTTGTCAATATGTATGAATTACCAATCTATAAAACCCCGGAAGCTTGGAGTGAATGATAGTCAAGTGAACTGCCATCTTAGTGTGGAGCTTCGCGGGTTGTAGGTGTTTTTCGAGTTGTTTTGAGATATCGAATAAATCATGAGTGAATACAGTTTTTACTGATGTCCTGTGATTGTACTGATTATGTCCGTGTGGGACGATAATTTGAATGAGTGATTAAATTGCTTTCAGGCTTAGTATGAAAGACATTTCGAAAATTTATGCAATTCTATGATGTTTATAAAGCTATTTAGACTGACTTATGTCTAAGGAGAGCCGTATAATCTGTTTGTTGCATCAGGTAGGAGCTGAGTGCTGAGAGAAGAAGGGGTTGTTCCTTTATACCGTCATCTGAGTATCTATGCTCAATAATTTTGGTTTCTTGAGAAAACAAGCTTGAGTCTTACTAGGAGTACGGTTATTATGGATGGATTTCTTGACCAAATTTTCTCATCCTCGTCATGGTCAGATGTTAGTGCTGTAGAAAGGTCATCTTGGGGTCATAGTGGTCTTACTCAAAATGATGGACTTTTAACTGATTCTTTAGGAATGTTTGAAGGGGGTGAGAAGAATTTGCCAATGCACATGCCTCCTTCAAGTCATGGTATGGAAAAATTAGCTGCTAGCTATGGTTTCGGCAATGATTTACTTATTGATGAACCTCAATTGCTAGGAGAAGTTTTCAACCAGGATACACAGTCGTTATATGGAGCAGAATTGGTAAATGCTGGCAACATGAGTAATTCCAGCTACATGAGTATGCAGTCGAATATGTGTCCGTCAACCCTTGGCTCACTGAGCAATAGCTCCCCTGAGCTGGTTCCTGTTGTAAGTGGTTCAGATCAGTCACCCTGTGCGCTTCCAGAATCTGGTTCAGTCGGGAGTAACGACTCTGAAACATCAGGGATCCATCCTATTGGAGAGTCTCACTCGTTCACTTCAATTCCGCAGTTATGGAATACACCATCATATGGGGGTGTTCCTTCTTTATCCCCTGTTATTGAGCAAGATAAGTTACAAGGGTTTGGTTTGCAAGGAGATTTTGTGGAGACTGATGCAAATGCTTTCGGGATTGGGGATGATAAAAATCTGAATGCCAGGAACTTCAATTCATCGACATCTGTAAGTTCTTAATTTTATTTGCATTTCCTCATTGGCCTGCTAAGAAATTTATATGTGCATCCATTTCATCTTATGTTCTTTGTGTTGGCTCTATATTATAGGCACAGGAGGAGTTACACAACATATTGCCCTCTTTTACTGCTAATCATCAAATTCCAGTGGCAAGAACGCCTGGCCAGCATTCTCAGATGCAGGTGCTTGATATACTTTACTTTTGTTTATTTTTTCCCCCTTTCTAAGAGCTACTCAACATAATTCTAGAGCTATTAGCTTACTAACTTTCGATGTTGTAATAATTTTTTGTTTTATATTTGTTGTCACCCAGTTGCCACAATTGAGTGAAGGAAACCCCAATTCTCAATTTACAGACCAGAATCCTGTGTCTCAGCTTCCACACTCGTCTGTTACTCCAGGTGGTGGTTGTAATGGAGGTATAAAGCCACGTATAAGGGCACGCAGGGGTCAAGCAACTGATCCACACAGTATCGCTGAACGGGTTGGTAGTTTTTGTCTCATTTGAACATTTTTAAACAAATTGTAGATTTAGAATTCGGTTTACTTTAAACTTCCAAAAATGGAACCAGTATGTTGCCTTCAAATCTTAAAGTCCTCGAAACTTGAGATTGGTGAGTATTAACCGTGTAAAAATTGCACAGCTTCGAAGAGAAAAAATTGCCGACAGGATGAAGAATTTGCAAGAACTCGTTCCAAATGCCAGTAGGGTAAACACTTTAGTCTTCTGTTCTAAATCTTATTGAAGCCCTTGTACTTAACTGATGGTGTTGCTAATGCTATGCTTGTTTGTGCAGGCTGATAAATCATCAATGCTCGATGAAATCATTGAATATGTCAAATTTCTTCAACTTCAAGTCAAGGTATGGTAAAAGTTAAATTCCTACTTCGATCATTAACTGATAAAATTAGTACACCAATTCTTACGGACATACCACAATTTAGGTTTTAAGCATGAGCAGGCTTGGAGCCGCAGGTGCAGTAGTTCCCCTCATTACAGAAGGTCAACCTGAGGTACAATCCCCTTCTCTTTCTATATTTTTCCAAATTTCCCCGCTCGTATTCTTAGGATTAGCACACACCATTGATTTAAGAAAGACATTTTAATTCGACTGAACATTTATCGGTACATTGTGGAACCATATGGACTTATTCTGTAAAATAGAGATGTATATAAAGATTTGAGTGACAGGATATCCATAATTTAGTCCGATAACTAATCACAGAATAATGTCATTTTAGGGCTCGGGTAATCTACTTTTAACTGGTCAAGAAGGTGATCAATCAGATTCTGAAGACAATGCTGCATTTGAAGAAGAACTGGTGAAGCTGATGGAATCCAATGTGACAGCAGCTATGCAATTTCTTCAAACCAAAGGTCTCTGTCTCATGCCCATTGCTCTTGCAGGAGCCCTCTCATCAAAGAAAGAAGCATCAAGCCCAGACTCATCCGAGAAAAAGAAGCCGTACTTCACCAATGGCCATCTTCCTCCCAACAACAACCCACCTTGTGCCAATTCAAATGGTTATAATTCTTCTTCCAATGGGAACACAATGCAGAGACAAAACACTGTTAACAATGGGTTTAACAAAGATGTTAAACAAGAGGACACGGCAAATGCAAGAGTATACAGAATTGATTAGTTAGTATACGAAACTGATTTTCCCTTTGTTTTCTGACATTTTAGATTTCTATTCCTAGTTTTGAGTTGATTCATTTTAGGTTTCGCTGAAAACAAGAGCAAGTGATGATCTTGTTCTTTTGTTCATTCTGTATACATGAATACCATTTATTGTACATGTACATTTACATGTATTTTGTGGATGTTTGTGTATTTGATTGAAATTAGAAGTAAATAAAAGTAAATAAATCTGTTTTGGCTTCTTTTGTTCCTGATTAACTGTTGCCCTGGTATGCTAATTGTACTGTAAGAATGTTCTGTGGAGGCTGTGGTCACAAGGGGCAAACGGCAAGCCCCACCATGAATAGTGGTATTTTCTTGGGTGAATCAATCATTTTCGATATTTTTTTCTAGCTCAACTGACTCGCTGAATCTGACTTTTTACAGGTGACTCAAAAAATGATATATTTATTTTTTTGAATCCAAGTCAGATATGTGCCCAACATACTTGGCTCAAATATGCCGAAATAGATGTACGAGTTGGGTCGGTCATTAAGAAAAATGAAACAAGAAAATAAAAGGAAACAAAAGAAATGATTTGGCATTAAACACGGTCCGAGTTAAATGGTAGATCGAATTTAAATCCCGAGTCAGATTCGAACAAACTAGCACCTTGTTTGTTTGGGTCTGACTTGCGATATAAATCTAAATGAGCACTAATTTGATCCTTGTCGGATCGTTTTTTTTTTTTTTTTTTAAATGTTTGATTCAAGATCTGACTCGATTATACGTCTGACTTGAGATTGTAAGTCGGGCATAATTTTTTACCTGATTTGTTGCTTGCATAACTGACTGGATCCAACAATTTTCTATAACTCTAATAATTAATAATTTTAATAAATCGGACTTATATGTAATGAATCAGATCCAAACGAACTAGTTGGGTCCGAAAAAACAAACAACGTTGTAGTTAGAGGTGTGTCACTGGGCAACTGGGGCTTTGCCCAGAAATGATTTATATCCTGCAGCTGCGGGTTGAATCCCACAGGTTGTCCCGAGTGAAAAAGAGGTGGTGAGACCCATACTAAATCCACCCTTTACTAAACCACCTGGTTAGGAGACCACCTATTCTCTCACTGACAACCCGCGGATGTGCAAGCACTTCCGGCGTTGCCGTGCCAATGTTCACCCTTGTTTGTTTCTACGTTCACATTCACAGCTATCTTTTCACTTAAGAAACATAAATAAAATAGAAATTGGGTGGAAAATAAAAATCAGTTTCCTCCTTGAGCAAGAAAATCTCCTTCTTTAAATTACCCAACAACAAGCCATCTAGAGAGACACATCAAAAATCAAAATCAAGGGTTTCTTTTAGAAATTGAATCATCAATCAATCAGGATAATGGCGTCTTCTTGGAGGATCAATTGAAGTTGAAATTACAGGTTTACGAAACAAATTGGGAAAAAACAAATGTTTGAAGAAGTCGTTTCCAACATCAAATCTTTGATGATCGAAAATTACCCTCTCTGCATCTCCATCTCTTCGCAAACTGGTAAGTAAATTGATGGGTTTTCTTTTTTTATTGATTTTCTCTGGTAAATTTGAACTTTTTTGGGCAATTTCGATTCTGTGAATAAAAAATTGAAATTAGGGCAAAATTTTGTATGTTTTTTTTTAATTTTGACACGGCACGCGGGGTTAAGGAGACCCCAACCAAACTAAAAAGAAACAAGAGAAACAAAAAAAAACAACAAAACAAAGAAAAAGAAAAGGAAAACCAAAGACGCGCGAGCCTATTTCAAGGCTTTCTACACCCTGTAATACACTCTTCCAGTTTTGTCATCTTCGATAATCTTCTTAAGAGCAGGAGAGAATTGCTCAATGGCTAACTCCACATAATTCCGATTTGGGTGGAGCTTCGAAAGAAAATCAGCTGCCTGGTTAATTTCACGAAAACAATGGGTAATTTTCACTGAGGTGAACTTCGACAATAAGTTCATAACTCTTCTCCAAACCTGGATGACATTCCAGGGAGGCTTGGGATCAGCACTATTTAGCAACTGGCATACAGTCCAAGAATCTGTACAGATGTGAATAAATTTAGCTTCAATCTTGATAGCAATCAACAAGCCCAATTCAACTCCCTGCAGTTCATGAGTTGTAACAGAAATGGGATGACAACCCCCATAAGCAGCAACTAGAGGATCTCCTAAGGAGTCTCTAATAAGGGCACCAAAACCAGCATAGTTGTCTCCTTTAGACCCATCAGTATTGATCATGACATCATATCCAGTGGGAGCTTTCCAAGTACAGGGAATAGGCACTTTTAGAATAAATTCACAGTCAAATCTCCACCTGTTTATGAAGTCTCTATTAGAAGTAGAATCATCAGTCTTCAAATTCACATTGCTCATTTTCAACCAAACGTCCTGGATAATATTGTAACTAACAGCCTCCATGGAAGAATATTTAGAGGTAAAAACTCTAGAGTTCCTTTCCCTCCAAATGTGGTAGATGAAACTGTTGAAAACCATTCTTCTCACAAAAGAAATTAAATTGTTACTTTTGAAACTTTCGACACACCAGGCCACTTCATCACCCAAGTCCGCGAGACATTCCTACTAAACCCCATCTTAATCAAAAGACCCTTCCAAATCTGAGCAAAGAAACTCACAACTGTGAAACAAGTGACTCTCATTTTCTAAGACATGATCACAAAAAGTACAAGGAGCAGAAGCCATGAGACCCCATTGCATAAGCTTATCTCTAGTTTTAAGCCTCCCATGTAAAGCAATCCAAGTAATAAAAGTATGTCTAGGGATATGATGTTTAAACCAGACAAGAGAGCTCCACTGAATAGAATCACCAGAGTTTACTAAGGCAGAGTAAGTAGCTTTCATATTAAACTCACCTGAGTTGCTAATTGACCAGACCACCTTATCTTCAACATCACCAGAAATGTCAGCCATGGAAATTTGAGAGAGAGTATCAGCAACAGTAGAGTCAGCACAATCTGGCAAGCTCCATTCCCCTTGAACCACAAAGTCTGCCACAAAACAATCTCTGCAAGGAAAATAGTTCTGAATAATTTCCTCATCCACCCAGTCAATAAGTTTGCCTTTAGGGTGCCAAGAATCAGTAAGAAACTTGGTGGATTTCCCATTGCCAATAATAGTAACCACCATCTCTTTAGCAACACTTCTCTGATCTAGAATTCTACGCCAGCACCAAGAAGCATCCTGAGGAACCTTAATTGACCAAAAATCTTTATTCTTGAGAAGGTTTTTATGGACCCAGTCTGTCCAGATGGTATGATTGCCAGAAATTATATCCCACAAATGCCTTAAGTTAGCAGCATTGTTTGAAACTTCAATGTCTCTCACTCCCAATCCACCTTCATTATAAGGATGACAAATAGTAGACCAACTAACAGGACAATTCTTCTTGTCTAAGTCACTTCCTACCCAAAGAAATCTCTTAAAAATGCTATTTAATTCCTTGATGGCCCTCTTGGGAAGGATAAAACAGGAAAGCCAGAAATAAACCATCCCAGCAAGAACATATTTGATAAGAAGCAATCTACCAGCATAAGTCAAATCCCTAGATTTCCAAGATTTTACCCTGGAAGTAACTCTGGCAATCAGAGGTTGACAATCCAAATAAGACAGCCTAGTAGACAGAAGAGGAACACCCAAGTACCTGACAGGTAAGTTATCCTTAACACAATCCAAAATACTCACAATGTCAGATAAACAATTATTGTCCACAGCTGAAGAGAACAGAGAAGTCTTCTCTTTATTCATCTCAAGACCAATTACAAGAAGAAAAAGTATCAATACAAGTCTTCAAATTCTCACTTTGCTTCTCTAGTACCCTTAAAGAAAACCAATACATCATCTGCAAAGCAAAGATGAGTAAGGCCAGTAAGCTTGCATCTAGGATGCATACCAAACTGTTTAAGAGCCACATGATTTTGAAAGATTAAGCTCAGCAACTCCATTACCATGACAAACAAATAAGGGGACAGGGGACACCCTTGCCTCAACCCTCTATTAGCTCCAAAATACCCATAAGGAGATCCATTAATAAGAATAGAGTACTTGGGAGTTGATATACAAAGCTTGATCCAAGAAACAAAAAGCTCAGGAAATCCCATTTTTTGTAAGGTAATGAGAATAGCATTCCAACTAACAGTGTCATAGGCTTTTTTTAGATCAATCTTTAAAGTACATCTAGGAGTTCCAGAATCTCTATGATAGTTTCTAACTATTTCATGGGCAACCATAATATTATCTTGGATGGATCTACCACTGATAAAAGCAGATTGATTAGGATTGATCAGGTCTCTCAAAACTGACTTCATTCTCATAGAAATAATTTTGGCAATACATTTATAAACCACAGTACAACAAGCAATGGGTCTATAATCACCTACACCATTAGGATTTTCCTTTTTAGCAACTAGAGTCAGAAAAGTACTATTGATCTCTTGTAAAAATTTTGATTTGGCAAAGACATTCTGCACAGCAGCAACAAAATCATCCCCTACAACAGACCAACATACCTTGAAAAAATGACTGGTAAAACCATCAGGACCAGGAGCTTTATTAGATCCAATAGAAGAAAGAGCCTCCACCACTTCATCTCTAGACACAGGTTGAATCAGTTTAGCACAATCATTTTCACTAACCAACTTCTCAAAAGAAATCATATCAATAAGATGACCATCAGTAATATGAGTTCCATCTTCATCAAATAAATCAGAGAAGAACTTAATGCAGTCAAGAGCAATATCATTATCATCATTTAACAGAGTGTTATCTTGAGAGGTCAAAGTCAGAATATTATTCCTGGATCTTCTCTCTTTAATGGAGTTGTGGAAGAATGAAGTATTAGAGTCTCCAAGCTTTAACCACTGAACTCTTGATCTTTGATGCTTCATAGATTCTTCATATCTAGCCACTTTGGAGTACTGTTGCACAGCCAATTTCTCTTTTCTAGCCAATTGAGGACAAAGAGGAGCTCTCTGCACCTGATCTTGAATAGATTGTAAATCTTGCTTAGCCTTAAAAACTTGTTCAGATAAGTTCTTGAACCTGATCTTCTTCCAAGCAATGATACTAGCTTTAACTTTCTTCATTTTAGAAATGAGAATAAACATAGGATTACCTCTGATTTTTCCAGACCAAGCACGTTCCACCAGGCCCATAAAATCAGGCTCCTCTGTCATGAAATTGAAGAATCTAAAAGGGGGAGGCCCATGTTTACGCTTCTCATAGATAATAGTAACACTAGGAGAGTGATCAGAAATGCCAGGATTAAGAAATTCAGCCTTAGATTCAACAAATTGATCCATCCATTCTATATTAACCAAAACCCTGTCCAATTTAGACCCAATTCTATTATCTCCCTGTTTATTGAACCAAGTAAGAAAACACCCAGAATAAGGAAGATCCATCAACTGAGCATTCTGCAAACAAATACTAAATTCTTGATAATGACTAGGTCTAACATCAGCTCCTCCTATCTTATCAGTAGGATTTAAGATAGAATTAAAGTCTCCTAGAACAACCCATGGTTTAGAATTGATTTGAGAAAAGGAAGAGAGGTCCTGCCAAATATTTCTCCGAACCATAGGATCATTACTACCATAGACAAAAGCGGCAATGAAACTAACATTATTATTAGTATTAACTTCAACAAAAATAACCTGAGAAGAAGAGTGAATTAAAGAAATGTTGACCACAGAAGTATTCCATCCAATCCATATTCTTCCAGAAGCATCATTATTATAATTATCAATAAACTGCCATTTAGGCATAATCTTATTCCTAATCCTACTAGCATTAATACTCTGAACATGAGTTTCAACTATGCCCATTATTTCAATATCATTATTCCTAATAAAAGAACCTACTTGACTTGCTTTAGAGGATCATTTAGACCTCGATATTCCATATTGCTAATTTAAACATTATGAGAGATAGTGAGGTTAGGCTTACCCCTAACAAGTTTCTTCAAATCAGTCCCTTAGCAGAATTCCTATCTTCAAGGAATCGAGCCACCGGAAGATTTAATAAAATGGGCCCTAGCTCCACTCCCCTGAAGCGTAACCAAAGATCACCAGAATGTCGACCATCTAATTCCATAATATTCAAATCTTGTTCAACCAACACATCAAACATGTTAGTAGTCTGCAATAAACCCACAGAAGAAGAATTACCAGCCAAATGAGAACTATCCTTACTGGGTATTTGAGTTTGATGATCAACCACTTCCATCTGACTAACCACAGACTCAATTTCAGTATCATCTCCTCCACTAGAGGGTCCTGCATTTTCTTTAGCATCCCTATTCCTTTTAGTAGACTTAACAACCCAACCATTCTTGTCAGGTCGAGGCTTATTTCCTTGAGGAGCAGTCTCTCCCTGAGATTTCATAGAATCCTTACATTGAAGAACAAAATGATTAAAAGTATGGCAATGAGTACACATGGGAGGTCTCCAAGGGTATTCAACTGAAACTTCAAACGCTAACTTACCATCCATGTACACAGGAATAGTACTAGGAAATTCACAATTAGTATCAATTTCAACACAAATTCGGGCATAACTCATTCTAGTTCTATTCATAGTCTGCTTATCCAACATAATCGGAGTACCAACACAACTTGCAATATTTCCTAAACCAGTAGCACTCCACATGTATAGAGGAACTTTTCTCAGATTCAACCAAATAGGTATTGTTCTAAGTTCTTCTAATTCTTTCTCAAGGTCTTTATGCCAGGGTCTGATAATGAAGAGTTGTTGAGCGATATAAATCGAACCCTGCTCAAGAACAGCAATCCTATCCTCCTCCAGAGCAAAATCAAACACAAAGGACTTTTCACCATGAATAGTCATATTAAATTCTCCTTTAGGTTTCCACAAACGATTAACAGAATTCCTGACTTGCATAAAAGAAAGACGCTTACCCACAAAAGCCCCAATAACCAGATCTTCACATTTTTTGATATCAGAAGCAAAATCAGCAAAGGAGAATGATGCTGCCTTCTTCCCGTCAATAAGCACTGGCTGTTTAAACATCTTTTCCTTGTCTTGAAAAACACCTCGTTCACCAGAATAAAATTCTGACCAATTGATAGATCCAAATTTCGGAATCGAACCACCAACAGGACCACCAACAGGTCCAAAACTTGCAGGTAAAACCCTAGAAGTACTAGAGTTTTTCACAGGATTAAGAATAGCACAAGATCCCCCCATGTGAGAATCCCCTGCCTCAAGGGAGGAAGACAACAGAGGAGGAACACAGTGCTGCAAGCGTTGCCATTCATGCCGCAGCGCAGAGAAAGAAGAAAATCAGGAGGAGAAGAAAAGTCAAACCAATCGCACCACCAATAGAAAAATCGCAATTTTTTTTTTTTTTTTTTTTTTTTTTTTTTACCGAAATAGATGTACGAGTTGGGTCGGTCATTAAGAAAAATGAAACAAGAAAATAAAAGGAAACAAAAGAAATGATTTGGCATTAAACACGGTCAAAGTTAAATGGTAGATCGAATTTAAATCCCGAGTCGATTCGAACAAACTAGCACCTTGTTTGTTTGGGTCCGACTTGCGATATAAATCTAAATGAGCACTAATTTGATCCTTGTCGGATCGTTTTTTTTTTTTTTTTTTTAAATGTTTGATTCAAGATCCTACTCGATTATACGTCGACTTGAGACCTGTAAGTCGGGCATAATTTTTTACCCGATTTGTTGCTTGCATAACTGACTGGATCCAACAATTTTCTATAACTCTAATAATTAATAATTTTAATAAATCGGACTTATATGTAATGAATCAGATCCAAACGAACTAGTTGGGTCCGAAAAAACAAACAACGTTGTAGTTAGAGGTGTGTCACTGGGCAACTGGGGCTTTGCCCAGAAATGATTTATATCCTGCAGCTGCGGGTTGAATCCCACAGGTTGTCCCGAGTGAAAAAGAGGTGGTGAGACCCATACTAAATCCACCCTTTACTAAACCACCGGGTTAGGAGACCACCTATTCTCTCACTCTGGACAACCCGCGGGATGTGCAGCACTTCCGGGCGTTGCCGTGCCAATGTTCACCCTTGTTTGTTTCTGTTCACATTCACAGCTATCTTTTCACTTAAGAAACATAAATAAAATAGAAATTGGGTGGAAAATAAAAATCAGTTTCCTCCTTGAGCAAGAAAATCTCCTTCTTTAAATTACCCAACAACAAGCCATCTAGAGAGACACATCAAAAATCAAAATCAAGGGTTTCTTTTAGAAATTGAATCATCAATCAATCAGGATAATGGCGTCTTCTTCAGAGGATCAATTGAAGTTGAAATTACAGGATTTACAGAAACAAATTGGGAAAAAACAAATGTTTGAAGAAGCTGTTTCCAACATCAAATCTTTGATGATCGAAAATTACCCCTCTGCATCTCCATCTCTTCGCAACCTGGTAAGTAAATTGATGGGTTTTCTTTTTTTATTGATTTTCTCTGGTAAATTTGAACTTTTTTGGGCAATTTCGATTCTGTGAATAAAAATTTGAAATTAGGGCAAAATTTTGTATGTTATTAGGGCCAAATTGTGTGCAAATGTCTAGTTGACCTGTATGCAAGCTTAAATTTGTGATATGTAGATATACTTGTGTAGAATTTTATGAGAATTTGGGGATTTGGAATGAAAAATTATTTAGTTAGGAAAGAGGGTGGTGGGGAAAGTAGTTAGATTGAGCTGGTCCTCTGGTGGTGGTGGTGGTGGTGGTGGGAATACTACTAGTTAGATGGTGGTGGTGTTCAGGGGGTGCAAATCACTTATTAGATACAAGTGATGGTGGTTAGATAGAGCCTATAGAGGTGGTGGTGGAGATGAGTCAGTGGTGATCAGATAGAGGTGGTGGTGGTGGTGGCAGTGGTGGCGTACATGTTGTCCTTATTAGTAACATATTTTATGAAATTCTACGAGAAATGCAAAAATTATAAGCTGTAATTGGAACTGTATAGACTTGAGTGTAAACCTGAGTTGGAATTTTGATTTGAAAGGTAAATTGATGATATTCTATTACTTGCATTTGCAGATATATACCGTGGTTTGTCGTGTTGCTACAGTTTTGCAGACTAGATATACAGCACCTGGGTTCTGGTTTGCTGGTAAAGAACTTTTTGAACAAGCTGAGCGTCTTGTTACTGAATCTTCTGAAAGGCAACATTTGAAATCTTGTATTGCTAGAGCTCGTGAACATTTGCATGAGAAAGAGAATCAGCCTGAGGTTTCGGAATCCAACGGAGGTATATATTGCACTTAGCCTTCTTAACAGTTGTTGCTCTAGGAAAATTCTCATGAGACTTCATCGTAAGGGATGAATTTAAGATTAAGTCGAATTGTGTTTGATCAAACAGGTCCATCAAGGTATCTTTTTGAAGGGCATCTTACGGTGGATGCTGAGCCAGAAAGACCTCAATGGTTAGTGGCGCAAGATTTTCTTAATGTTCTTGCAGCAGGAGCAGAAATATCTCAAGCAGCAAGGGAGAGCTTTAACACAACGGAAGCTGCTTCCTCACTGATGGCAGATTTGGCTACTAACATGCAATTGGGCGAAGGCTTTCCGGACCTGGATGCTGCAATTGAAGCTTCACTTCAGGTATTTTGTACCTTCATCTCATAATGTTTGATTTCGTACCACATATTCTTAGAGTAATGTAGATCATTTCCACCCTTGACTTTGATATTACTGTTTGGGGGTTAAAGGGCTCCTGTATATTGTACGTAACTACATAAGTATTGTTCATTTCCTTTATTATGGATATGTTTGTATGTCATTTGATCCCTCTGTTTGTGACGATTGCATAGGTAATTGGTGCTGGAGGACCCCAAAGACCACCACCAGCTAGTAAAGAAGTTGTCAAGAAGCTTCCTGTAATCACTGTAACAGAAGAAATATTGACAAGGCTGGAAATTCACACAAAGTGCTCCGTTTGCCAAGAGGAATTGGTCGTTGATGACAAGATGCAGGAATTACCTTGCAAACATTTCTATCACCCGCCTTGTCTAAAGCCTTGGCTGGTAATCTGTTTCTTCAACTTCTTTGAAAACTTATATCTAAATTAGTCGATTTTGGATTCGGATTCGTGTCCAACGGATTTTCCCTATTGACTTGCATATGCTTATCAATAAACTTCTGTATACGTGTTAGGATGAACACAATTCCTGCCCAGACTGTCGATACGAGTTGCCAACAGATGATCATAATTATGAGAGCAGGAAAGAGAGAGACAAGGAAGCTGAAGAAGAGCGCAAGGGAGCAGCAAATGCGTTACGTGGTGGTGAATTTATGTATGTTTAAATTTTAGCGGGCTGATGGATATTTACGGTGGTATCTTCAAGTTATTGTGAACTTTGGTGTAATTTGTGACATTTAAATACAAGTATTTACAAACATCATTCTAGGTTTGTCAAAATGGAGATTTCAAATTCAACATGATTTACAGTCCCACAAAAGGCTGCTGCATTTATTGCCAAAATTGGTGCGCAGCTAATTGTTGGCAGAGTTCAGTTACTGATCAAACTTGCGCACCGTTTGATGGACCAGCTCCAAATACCATGCGGTGTCAATGTTGCTGCAAGAATGTATTACCTCCATCGCCACCACCATCTCTACCTCCACCCCCATCACCACCTCCACCTTCCCCTTCGCCTCCACCCCCATCACCACCTCCACCTGCATCTCCACCTCCATCACCACCGCCACCTTCACCTCCTCCATCTCCATCCCCACCAACTCCTCCATGTCCATGCCCAGCTCCATCGGCACCAGGCTGTGGATGTGGATGTTGTAACACCGATATTAATATTCAGACATCGATAAAATCATGTAGTAATGCCCGATTAACAAAAAAAGATGTCAATGTTGCTGCAAAAATGTATTCAAAAAAAGATAAACTTACCGTGTATATGGACTAAAGCCGCTCCTCACATTCTCTTTACGCCGGGTCTCACGGCATTCAGCAAGGGACCCACCATTTTACATTTAGGTTTTGGGGATATTTTTGGGTTATTTATGTTTTTAAGTTGTGTTTTGGTCGGTATGCAAACCCAAAAATATATATTATTCTTGTTGTCAGGCCCAACAAAGACGCATCAAACGTGGGCCCAAAATATTTTTCAGTTCCGTGACACCCAAAATTATCTGAAATTATTAAGGGTAAAGAGTTGAAATGCCCCAGTTTAGGGGCTTCGTTTGCGAAAATGTCTCAGTCAGTTAGTTTTTCCATCCAAGCTAGTTAAATGGTCAATTTTGCAAACATGTGATCTCCCACATGTGACGAAAAGTCATTTTTAACCCCATTTTCTTAAGTTGATATTTTATTCTTATAAAATAACAAACCCTTAATTTTGCGACATGTGTCATATTTTCGCCACCACCACCATCTCTGCCGCCGACGCCACCGCCACCTCCACGGCTCCACCACAACCACCACCGCCACCTACCGCCATCACCTCTACCACCGTCTCTTGCTACCTCCACCACCTCCACCACAACCGAAGCCACCATCGCAAATGCCACCTCCACCCCCACCACCTTATCCATCACCACCTCCGCCGCCACCCACTACCACCAGTCCCACACCACTACTAGAACCACCACCATCGTTGCCACCACCATCCTCACCACCAGAACCAGCATCGTCGCCGCCACCACCACAACCATGACCCTTGAACCCTAAACCCTGAACACTAAAACCCTGAACCCTAAAACCCTTAACTCTAACCCTTAACCCTGAAGGGTTATTATTGTCTTTTTTTCACATGTGTGATGTCACATGTGTGGAAAATTCACTATTTAACCGGCTTGGATGTAAAAGTTAACGGATCGGGGCATTTTGGTTATTTTTCCAACTATTAAAAATCTCTATAACTCATTATGCATCATATTTATTTAAGGGTATAGTAAGGAAATTTGAATATAACATATCTATAAAAAACGTGCCTTGGAATTTTTACAAGTTTTATCTCGTTGGAAAGCTTTTAAAGAGATCTACACAACGAGTAAAAACAACAATATTAATTTTTTGTTTTTCTCGAAAAGATCGGAGGTGATCATTATTTTAGGCAAAAAATTCGAAAACTGAGTGCATATTCATTATGCAGCCTCCAAAAAAGATGCATAACACAATATGCATACACCACAAAAAATCCATAACACGTTATGCATCCGTATTTTTGTCATGCATCTATTATTTTGGTTATGCAGCCACTAAAAGGCTATATATGCCGGAATCCAACAGAAAAAACAGACGCATAACCAATTATACAACCATTTTCTCGACTGCATAACTGTTATATAGCCATTGTTTTTGATGCATAATGCATTATGCATCCATATTTTGGGATGCATATCAGGTTATGCATCCATTTTCTCGATGCATAAAAGATTATGCAACAATTTTCTATTTCACATCTAATAAAAAAGATGTCCGATAATGCATTATGCATTCATTTTCTCGACTGCATTACATGTTACACAGACATTTTCTCAACTGCATGACATGTTAGGAGTCATAACAACATCTTCTTCTTCTTCGTTTTTCTTCGTTTTCTTCTCCTGGAACTCTCCCCTGGGCCATAACAACATCATCTTCTTGTTATTTACCACCTTCCCCTTCGCCTCCACCCCCATCACCACCTCCACCTGCATGTCCACCTCCATCACCACCGACACCTTCACCTCCTCCATCTCCATCCCCACCAACTCCTCCATGTCCATGACCATCTCCATCGGCACCAGGCTGTGGATGTGGATGTTGTAACACCAATATTAATATTCAGACATCGATAAAATCAAATAGTAATGCCCGATTAACAAAAAAAGATGTCAATGTTGCTGCAAAAATGTATTCAAAAAAAGATAAACGTACTGGACTAAAGCCGCTCCTCACATTCTCTTTACGCCGGGTCTCATGGCATTCAGCAAGGGACCCACCATTTTCCTCAAAAGGGTTTACATTTTTGGGGTATTTTTAGGTTATTTACGTTTTTAAGTTGTGTTTTGGTCGGTATGCAGACCCAAAAAATATATATTATTCTTGTTGTCAGGCCCAACAAAGACGCATCAAACACCAAAATCGTGGGCCCAAAATATTTTTCAGTTTCGTGACACCCAAAATTATCTGAAATTATTAAGGGCAAACACTACACCAAATTGGGATTAGAAACAGAACCAGGCCGTTACAAAAACGGGTTGTAACGGCCCTCGCCTGTTGCAAAAGTGGGTGTTACATTTTTTTTGTAACGGCTTTGTGGCCGTTAAGAATTATTTTTAATGGCCCTCGTAATGTGCTTAGCCGTACAAATTTGCCACGTGGTAATGTACTTCAGGGCACGTTTAATTTTTTTTTTAACAGGTCATTGAATAAATGAGGGTCACACAAATTTGCCACGTGGTAACAAATTCGGGGTCATATTTAATTTTTTGCAACAGGTATGTTGTAACAGCTTCGGGCCATTATTTAACTTTTTTTGTAACAAATAAAAAAATCGCTGGTCAACCTTGACTCGGTCAAAATTGGTCGGATCGACCAATTTTGACTGGTCAAGGCCGACCGCTAGCTTCATTTTCTCACGAAATAAGCCTAATTCCAAAACTACCCGGATACACCTTTCATTTCATCCTCCACAATCAACAATATTTTCTTCAATCAAATTCATCTCACATTCAATCAATTCTTATCACATTCAAATAGCTTAATACAAAAAAGAACTTAAATTCTTCTAAGTATCAAAATTTTTGTTAAGTATGAAATACTAGGGGGATATCAGTTCATAGAAATTCTAACAGTCCCAGAATGAGCAAATCAAAACTCCGAACAAATACTTACAAGATGAGCAATAACTTCGCAATCACTTCCTGCTCAATTTATGATTCTTCAACTTTGCCCTCAATTCTTCATGGTTATAAATCTCCCCAGTTAACCTAGATAATGAACTATGTAAGTGTTTCGCAAAGTCGAATCAACACTCAAAATAACTTAACAACAATATCAATTTCAAATAAGTCTCAGGTCTTTCAAATTGCAGAATAGAGTAATAATCAAAAATGGATATGATAAGTTTCAGAAGATATAGATAGATATATACCGTGACGACGATAGATTTGTCTTCATTGTAAAGAGGTTGATCACCGTAAGGTGGATCTACAATAGCCAAACGTTGATGAGCAAGATAACAATCTTGATGACAATGTAATCCACTCCAATCTGGACCTCTATGTCTTAACCTACACATACATTTCCCAAAAATCACACCACTTAAATTAATTTCAAAATCCATGAAGAAGTTTAATGGATGAAATCTCCATGAAAAATGAAATTGAAGAAGAATGAGATTCACCTTCGAGAGAGTTCGATGATTCTCGAACGTTTAGCCCGAGAGTTATCAACACAACCGAGGACGTTGATTCTTCCCACCAGCGCAATACCTCGCAAGTATAAACCGAGTGTCAAAGCCACAAATTTAAACTTAATAGTTTAAGTATAATAACCAAGTGAAGTACTTACTGTGGATTGATATTTCCCGATCGGTTACTACCGTCTAACCGACCTTGTGTGAAGTCCCCGTGCATTTACATATAACATAACAAAAACCACCTACATATATATCAAAAAAATGATGAACCGAAAGAAAATATCCATTCATAAGCCGGTTTGTGTTCACATATATAGAAAAAGTTACATTGGACCAAAAAAGTTGCTTCAAGTAAAGCTCTTTTTATGCACATACCGCATAAGAGTATGCGCATCAGTTAGCATACGTACAAAAGTGTGAACTGCCAAAAAAATCAAAAAAAGATCCTAGGAGTATGCGCATGATCACAAAGATACGTACAAAAGTTTGAATGCGCAAGTATAACAAAAAGATCTCGTATAAGTCAAGGCAGATATTAGGCGATGCTCAAAAAGGCTGAGATTGATTAGCTCAAAAAGAAAGGGACTCTGTGTCTTTGCTTGAGAGGCACATCTTTGGATGAAGCACATATCCTCCGATTCCGACATCTCTGAGGTGGCTGCATACTTGTTAGCTTTCGCAGTGATTGCATCTCGGCATGAGAATATCATCGATACATACCTTGGCAAGATGTATAGGTATAAGATCTCCGTGAAACCGATCCGCTAAAGCACCAAAGACAGAGCTCACCGGTTGCAACTACTTCATTCTCGAAGTTCAACAACGAATAAAGCGGTCCACCACGTGCTCTTGATGAAGTCAAGATGCGGAGAATTCCCAAAGAGTGAACTTGTCGCAGCTGGTGATACAGTATTCCCAACAGGTGAACTTGTTGCAGCATGTGAACCTGTTTGAGGTGAAGCAGAAACATTGCATGGAGTATGCGAGGCTACAACTCTTGAGGTGCTGGGAACGTTTGAGCCAACTGATACTGGAATTGCAGATTTGATTTCTTCCACTACACCACACAACTTCACAAAGCCATCAATCAGAACACAGACCTTGCCACCTATTTCTTCCACCATCCCACCAAGACCCCCTCCTTCGCTTTCGCCCATTTACCTTGTGACGCTACCGAGCAGAAAGCTTGATTTGCGTACGAGATATAGGACCAACAGAACGAACCCGTCCTCTAGAATCTGCCCCAAAAGCTTTAGTCATTGCACTAGGTTCTTCTACCGGAAGACCCGCATCCTGCTTTTTCTTTGATCTCATCTTGGGCCTTCTTGAGCTTCTCCCGTAGTGTCGAGCATAACAACCAAGTAAATTCTAATATCTTAAATATCTAGTACATGTTTTTAAAAGAGTTGAAATAACTCGAAAAGTAAACCGACTCACAAATAATGGCACCGCACTAGGTAAAATAGAACCACCTTCTTGTGTATGAGCTTTAACCCACACATCCTCGGAGTTATCACTGCATCAGGATTTGCGGCCTCCTAAATTTACAAATACAATGTAAAATCATATAGTTTTCCATAAGGATGTTGAGGCAAATTGTGAATATAATTGAGTTACAGCTAAGTTGTGAATATAAAAAAGTTGTAAGTTGCGAATATACGTACTACTCACCTCTCACCATAGCATGAGATTTGCGACCACTACAATGTGTGTAGCCATATTGTTGTCTTTTCCTCTTATGCTCGATTCTACTTTGCTTTGCCTTTTCTTCTCTTTCATTTTCGCAAAATTTTATCCAATCCTCTTCTTTGACATTTGGTGGAACATTTAGAATCCTTTCTTCATGAGTAGGGACAGGGTCATAGTAGGCATGGCGTAACTCACTCTTCAATCTCCTCCATGGACCAGAACCGGCCTTGAGTAATATTTTCCTTTGATGTCTCGGTGTACATCATATTCACTGAAAGATAGAACAAATTAATGCCTTACTTATTTGCAATAACGATAAAAGAAGTTAAATGACGAGTGAAGAAAAATCATGTCTCAGGTAAGTATTGTACCTTCAGGGTTTTCCAAATATCATCCTTATACTTTGCATCAACAACATCCCAAACTTTTATATGAAATAGGCACATGTGTACGAGCCAAGGCGCCTCTTCGGTGACCTAATGTTGTTGCGTTCACGAAACCGGTTGTCCATATTCATTGACCTCTACCGCTGCCATACCCTCGTGAAATTCAAACATCAAAATAGGGAAAACTAAACAGAGCTAAAAGAGAGCATCCACGTTAACAAAAGAAAGCTACCTAACACCTCAAAAATAAGTGATCAAACAAATAAAACCAAACAATTCACGAAAAAAAGAGCTAAAAGCGCGCCATTGTATATATTATTGGGTAAGGTAAAACATATCGCAATCAAGCTTCAGCTTCAAAATGAATCAAGAATGAGCAGCTTTTTCAAATTCTCATTGTCGAAGAAGAACTGATCGAAAAGATGTAGGAACTTCAAATTTATCTACATCAAGACGTTAACCCCTCGTCGTGAGTGCAACACCACGTACCATCCCTCTTCAAGAAGATCCTTTGAGTAGAACACTTGAGTAGCTTCGATGCAAGGATAAACGGCTCATCCACCACTCTATTTATGCTTTTCATTTTCGCCAAGTTGACCTTTACAACCTTTGAAACTCGCATCAACTTTGCAAGCATTCTTATCTCTAACACTAACCCAATCACAATAAAAAAAAGCAGCTTCTTCAAATTCCAAATAGTTCAAGTTGATTATATCTTTAATGACGCCTAGTAATAAGTTATTTCAAACTTCCTCGGCCGACTTCGCTTGCAGTCTTGTAACAGCTTTCATTGACACACCGTTATTCTCGTGATACATTCTTCACCCTGCATTCTTGTTTACTAAAAGTAAACCCATTTACTTGGTATTTCTTATATGATTGTGCCTTGAAGAGTGGTCCTTGCACGAGTCTCCATAGTGTTGAATCAGTTTCTTTGGCTTTTAATAATCATTTATACAAGATGGCATAGTCAAGATCACAACTAAAACCATAACAAGTTGTATTCAAACCACTACTAAAAGCTTTAGGGTAACACAAGACCTCATCGCGCAACCATAGATGAAAACTCTTTGAGGTCCGACCATTAGACGTGTCACCGTTAACATAAGAATCATACTTCCTACACCAATACCAATTCAAAGACTATCGATGATGCAAACATAATAATCGACAAGAACTCAATGTTAACTAACAAAAACATTCTACTAAAATGCACTAAGTCACCATCATGCTACATCCTCTAATTTGTAATATTTTCATTTCTCGCGAGGAGGACTAAACAAAATTCGACTTGAATAAACATAAAAGAGTTAAGTAAAAGTTACCTTTGCCATTTATCTATTCCAACATACTTAGATAGGATCCAAATTGCATTGTTCAAATTGTGCTCGATTCGAGTAATACTCATTCCGTAACTAAGAGGCATCTCATCGGCACCATCATAGTCATCATCCAAAAAAGCCTGCCGAGTATGTTTATGAGTACCACCACCATCATCTGACATGTCCTCCATAAGGTATAAGCTAGCTTCTCGCAGCGCATACCCTCTTGCAATGCACCCCTCAATGTACCTTTTATTGCGCACCAATCCTTTAAAACCTTTCATTAACCTACAAGAAAAGTTAACAGATCCTCAAGGATGATTAATAGTTCAATAATAGTAATTCTCAACTTAAAAATTAAACAACAAAGGGGTTGTATTTACCTCTCAAAGGGGTACATCCACCTAAATCTGACCGACCATGATTAAAGCTTCATCGGCCGATGAATCATCGGTGGATACTAATAACAAAAAGATGGAGGAAAATACTTTTCCATTACGCACATTGCTTCCACCAGACTAGCTTTCGCTTGTAGAAGTTCATCTCTCGTTGATAACCTTTGCGCACAAAATGTTGAAAAATATACTAATACGAGAAGAGAAACTCGCAGATCTTTAGGTAATGAAGTCGCAGTATGAACTAGCAATGGAAACAGAGATTGCATCATTACATGGTAATCGTGTGACTTGAAATTCTTCAGCAAATCGTGGACTAATGCTCACGCAGCTTCTGCGAAGATTGGAACAAGCTAGAAGGCACTCTTAATTCTTCAAAGACTGTACAAAAAGATACTTTTTCATCTTTAGTTAAGGCAAACGATCCATCTTCCATTGTTGTTTTACCAAATTGCACTATCCTCTTTCACCCATAACCGCTTTTTAATACCCATAGATTCCATATCTTTACGTGCATTTACACCATCTTTTGACTTACTATTACCCATGAGAGTGTTAACAATATGCTCAGTTATGTTCTTTTATGTATGCATAACATCCGTACAATGACGGACTGCGTTCGATCCCCAATTCGGCAAATCATGAAGTATGGACCTTCGAGAAAATAGAGAGTTGTCAGAAATATCTTCATCGACACCCTGTTGCAAACTATCCGCTTCGCTCCTCTTTTACGTTTCTTTGCTTTGGTGGTTTACCCTTACCCCGTTTACTTTTCATATCTTTCACAATCTCTTGAACTTGCAATCCTGTTAGTGGCCATGGAGCTTTACCATCTTCTACCCCTCCACTGAAATTTGTTTTGTCAAATCAGACTTGTGTTGGGATGGCAGCCATCTTCGTGTCCCATATAACATATCTTCTTACTATACTAGCAGCCACCACAAATCAAGCTTTCTTCACCACAGTTGGGACACGCATAATACCCATGAGTCACACATCCATCTAGCGTACCCAATGCCGGAAAATCATGAATGGCCCATAACAACCTTGCCTTCAAAAGAAAATCAGAGTTCGTGAAGCTGTCGAATGTCATAACACCATCATTCCATAACTCTTTCAACTCCTCTATCAATGGCTGTAAGTAAACATCAATATCTTTACCTGGTGCTCTCGGACCTGATATCAACAAACATAACATGGAAAATTCGCGCTTCATACACATCGAATGAGGAAGGTTGTACGGACACAGTTCACCTGGCCAACAAAATGTAATTCAGACCAAAGCATCCATTTGGATTAAAACCGTCGCTTGCTATCCCAAGAGTAACATTCCGTGCTTCCTTAGCAAATTCAGACAGAAATTATCCGCACACCTCCAAGTCAGTAGAATCCACCGGATGACGCATGACATTAACATCTCTCTCGTGCTCTAGAATGCCAAAGCATTGCCTCTCGCTATCCATGGTATACTATAAAGTCTTTTCAACCTTGCAATTATCGGAAAATGCCTTAAAGTCTTTTGCGCAACTTGTGTAAGTTTTCTCTCATCATTAAAAACTCTTACGTACCGAGGTTCTTGACATACAGACACTTCACCAATGAACTATTATCCTTCCAATAAAGTATACAAATCATTTACACAAGCATCATAAGTCACATAATCCATCCCCACTTCTTTAATAATCTTCTTGATATCTCGGATACTTACATGGCAGGTGTTACCTTCGGGAAGCAACTCTTTCATCAATTTTAATATTGCAAGAATACCATTGTCTGAAATTCCATACCGAGTTTTTATGTTGTTCATCATTATCGCAGCAGTACATTATCGACTTTCCATTAGGACATGAAGGATATAATGGTTCTCTTTCCTTCTCACTCGCGATCTCTTTTTCCTCACCACACCCGCTGGTTCCAACATTCTCATCCAACCCCGTTGTAACATTCTCATCAACACCGCGATGTAACATTCTCATCAACACCTACTTCTACATTCTCATCCATCCCTTCCCTAACATTCTCATCCACATCTCGTGGTAATATTCTCATTCAAACCTCATCAGTAACATCATCATTATCTCACACATTCAGTTATAATATTATCCTTATGTGTTAATTGTGCTGCTTGTACTGAACTTTCCCCATGATAGCGCCTGAATGTGTACACCTCATGCATACCATGTTTGAGCAAATGCAATGAGATCTCACTCAGTGCAACTAAGCCTTTACCATTCATACAACGAAGACAAGGGCATGAAAATAAATGACTCCCACCACCATTATTCTTGGCAAACTCTATGAATGACTTCACACCTTGTCTGAATTCTAAAGACTTACGAGGACACTTCAACCATTTCTTGATCACTTCAGATGACATATTACCCTTCAAAATTGATATTTAAAAGAATCAAATAAAATCACTTAGTCCTAGTGGTAGGGTTGCCGAAGCCCATGAGGTTAGCGACAAACATCCCCTCAAAGAAGAGAGAATGAGCTACAAGTAGCTTTTGCGAATAACCACTAGGACTGTTATCATCATGCTCACAGAGTACATAAAACCAGACTCGTTTATACACAACTTAACATACAAAATAAAATAACTTAGTCCTAGTGGTGCAGGGTTGCCGAAGCCCTGCAAGTTAGCGACAGAAACATCCCCTCAAAGAAGAGAGAATGAGCTACAAGTAGCTTTTGCGAATAACCACTAGGACTGTTATCATCATGCTCACAGAGTACATAAAACCAGACTCGTTTATACACAACTTAACATACAAAATAAAATAACTTAGTCCTAGTGGTGCAGGGTTGCCAAGCCCCCAAAGCAAGTTAGCGACAAAAATCCCCTCAAAGAAGAGAGAATGAGCTACAAGTAGCTTTTGCGAATAACCACTAGGACTGTTATCATCATGCTCACAGAGTACATAAAACCAGACTCGTTTATACACAACTTAACATACAAAATAAAATAACTTAGTCCTAGTGGTACAGGGTTGCCGAAGCCCTGCAAGTTAGCGACATAAACATCCCCTCAAAGAAGAGTGAATGAGCTACAAGTAGCTTTTGCGAATAACCACTAGGACCGTTATCATCATGCTCACAGAGTACATAAAACCAGACTCGTTTATACACAACTTAACATACAAAATAAAATAACTTAGTCCTAGTGGTACAGGGTTGCCGAAGCCCTGCAAGTTAGCGACATAAACATCCCCTCAAAGAAGAGAGAATGAGCTACAAGTAGCTTTTGTAAATCACCACTAGGACAGTTATCATCATGCTCACAGAGTACATAAAACCAGACTCGTTTATACACAACTTAACATACAAAATAAAATAACTTAGTCCTAGTGGTACAGGGTTGCCAAGCCCCGCAAGTTAGCGACATAAACATCCCCTCAAAGAAGAGAGAATGAGCTACAAGTAGCTTTTGTAAATCACCACTAGGACAGTTATCATCATGCTCACTTAGAATCAGTCAATATAAAAACAAAACTTCATAACTTTAGTTCATTTAAACTTAAAAAAACTACCTTAAAATGAAACTAAAGTTCAAATCATGATGAGCATATTTATAGAACATACAAACTGGAATTTAGGTTACTACCTTAATGATTCCGTAGCCTAAGGCTTCTTTTTTTCGTTTATCTCTTGCCAAAAGGATCCTCTCCCGGCTCTCGCAAAGACCAAGATATAGAACAACATTAGCCAAACTTTTAAAATGCATCGACTTTGAATCATATGTCACAACAACACACACTAATCAACTACGCTCTGCCATACCCACACACGCTCTGTTGTTACACAACTAGCTAGGTCCAAGTTTATCTAGCTCTCATCAAACCTTCCAAGATTATATAAGACTTTATCAGGTAGCACTCGCCTACTCAACTTAGTATGCTTCTAAGGCAAAAAAACTACACCATGTCTGACAGCAGAATGCATCTTTACACAAGACTAGTGGATCAAAAACTAGAACTGACAAGTGAAGCTAATGATGTCAATCAGCACAAAACTTATAAATTAGAACTTATTGAAATTAGATTACAAACTAGAAATTAGGTTACAAAGTAAAAAAAAAATAGAAAATTTCGAAATTAACATAAAACCCTAAAATCAGTTCAATGTTTCGAAACTTATACCTTCTAAGTCTTCAAAATTCTTCAATCTTCAACTCTTCAAAATTCTTCAAACCCTAACAAAGAAATTAGAAAAAAAAATAGAATTAGATTTATATGAAGAAGATTAACAAAACATAACTCTAACGATTAACACTTACACAGATCGATGAAAAATGAAGATAAAGATGAATCAAGCCCTAAAAACAGATCGATTAAAAAAAGATGAAACCCTAAAAATCGAAAAACTTCTAACGATTAAGACTTACATAGATCGATGATTGAAAGGTGTTGAAAAGATTAAAGAGTTTTCTATGATGTTTCTTGGCTAAAACAATCTCGTGATGAAACAAAGTGATGAACCCTAGAAAAATCGCCCGAGAGGAGGAAGAGAAGCAAAGCAGAGAAGAGAAAATGAAAAATGAAAATCAAACTCGATTTCTGGGGCTTATCCATAGAATTCACGCATGTGAATGGCACACTCGTGGGAGGAAATATCCTCTCGTATAACTAATCGTGGGTGGAAATATAATGCTAGGCGTGTGAGTGGCACACGCACATACACAAGGTGTGACGACACAAGTGTGACCAAGCGTGCCACTCGCACGCTTTATAAAAAAATTCGTAACGGCTTAGCTCATATTTAATTTTTAAAAATTTAGTAACGGCTTAAGCCTCATTTAATTTTTTGTAACGGCCTTTTGTAACGGGAAATTTGTAACGGCTCATAAGCCGTTACGAATGCCTGTTACGATTCCAGGAATTTGGTGTAGTGAAAGAGTTGAAATGCCCCAGTTTGGAGGCTTCGTTTGCGAAAATGCCCCAGATTTTCAAAAAAAGTTAAAATGTCCTAATCAGTTAGTTTTTCCATCCAAACTAGTTAAATGGTCAATTTTGCAAACATGTGATCTTCCACATGTGACGAAAAGTCATTTTTAACCCCATTTTCTTAAGTTGATATTTTATTCTTATAAAATAACAAACCCATAATATTGCGACATGTGTCATATTTTCGCCACCACCACCATCTCTGCCGCCGACGCCACCGCCACCTCCACCACAACCACCGTCGCCACCTACCGCGGTCACCTCCACCACCGTACTGCTACCTCCACCACCGCCACCATCGCAAAATGCCACCTCCACCACCACCACCTTAACTATCACCGCCACCGCCGCCAGCACCACTACCACCAGTCCCACACCACTACTAGAACCACCACCATCGTTGCCACCACCATCCTCACCACCAGAACCACCATAGTCGCCGCCACCACCACAACCACGACCCTTGAACCCTAAAACCTGAACACTAAAACCCTGAACCCTAAAACCCTTAACTCTAACCCTAAACCCTTAAACCTTAACCCTGAAGAGTTATTATTGTCTTTTTTTCACACGTGTGATGTCACATGTATGGAAAATTCACTATTTAACCGGCTTGGATGGAAAAGTCAACGGATTGGGGCATTTTGGTTATTTTTCCAACTATTAAAAATCTTTATAACTCATTATGCATCATATTTATTTAAGGGTATAGTAAGGAAATTTGAATATAACATATCTATAAAAAACGTGCCTTGGAATTTTTACAAGTTTTATCTCGTTGGAAAGCTTTTAAAGAGATCTACACAACGAGTACAAACAACAATATTAATTTTTTGTTTTTCTCGAAAAGATCGGAGGTGATCATTATTTTAGGCAAAAATTTCAAAAACTGAGTGCATATTCATTATGCAGCCTCCAAAAAAGATGCATAACACAATATGCATACACCACAAAAAATGCATAACACGTTATGCATCCGTATTTTTGTCATGCATCTATTATTTTGGTTATGCAGCCACTAAAAGGCTATATATGCCTGAATCCAACAGAAAAAATAGACGCATAACCAATTATACAACCATTTTCTCGACTACATAATTGTTATATAGCCATTGTTTTTGATGCATAATGCATTATGCAGCCATATTTTGGGATGCATATCAGGTTATGCATCCATTTTCTCGATGCATAAAAGATTATGCAACAATTTTCTATTTCACATCTAATAAAAAAGATGTCCGATAATGCATTATGCATTCATTTTCTCGACTGCATAACAGGTTACACAGACATTTTCTCGACTGCATGACATGTTAGGAGTCATAACAACATCTTCTTCTTCGTTTTTCTTCGTTTTCTTCTCCTGGAACTCCCATGGGACATAACAACATCATCTTCTTGTTATTTACCATCTTCCATGTAAATCAAATCACAAATTCAGGACACCACACATACACCCACCAGGACCATTCCATGTAAAACCGAGAAATAAAAAGCGACGAAATAATTTTAGAAAATATGGGTACGTGGAAAATTTTAACCCAGAAAATGGGTGCGCGCGTAAAGTTTTTCGCTCGTGGGTTTCATGGAGAAAACAATCTAAGAATTGGGTCTATTAGTAGTTTTCAAAATAATAAATGGGATTTTAATAACAACAACTTTAATGGCCATTGGGGCCTCACTATTGAGCCAGTAGCAGACATGACTAAATGAGAAGGATTAGAGGGTCAAACTTAATTCAAGAGAAAATCTCAACCGTCCTTTATGAGCCTAAAATGTAGACCTCCGTCCATTGGACAGAAACAGGGTCAAACTTAATTTTAAGAAATCCCCAACCGTCGTTTATGTATACAAAATGTAGATCTGCGTCCATTGGGTTAAAAATATCTATCAATATAGTGGATCAATCACACCCGTCCTTTATATGTCCAAACTGTAGACCCCTGTCCACATAGAAAAACACCATTGTCCCTTATATAATATAGATATAGATAGAACATAATATATCTTTTCCTTTGCGCATATTTTACAAAAAATAACCTTTAATTTAGGCTTATTTTGATTACAGAAGACAATTAACAATTATTATAATCACGAATTATTACATAGCAGGTAAGCGAGCAACAAGCTGCGCCGCAAGCCCTTTTTGAATAGCAAACCCTATCCTCTTAAACACAAACTCTCTCGAATCAGGAGTCATGACATTACTGTGCATGAATCTTTGAACTCTCGCTAGAAGTCCAACCGCCTATGGCGCTAAATATCCAAAAGTGTCAAAGGCAAAGGGAATAAAAGCATTTCCATTATCAATACACGCCTTTTCATGCTTCGCTATCTTACCCGAAGCAGCTTTCAAAGTTGCCTGTCCAACTGTGAAAGAGCCTTGTCCGATGCCTACTAATGGAGAAACCCCAGTAAGATCAACACACGCATGTTTTCCGTTGGCCCACCCAAATATAAGAACATCTGCTGGCCTAAGTGCTGATCTCCCTTCAAGAGGATCCGTCAAAAAGTTGACCGACGCCTCTTTCTTTGCCGAAATACCAGCCCTCCATAATACATCATATAAGTTATCTCTCACATGATCATGTCTATATTTAAAACCAGGATCTACCTTATAATGAACTGCATGTTCCCCGTATGCGTCTAAGCATCATGTAATGCAAGCAGGGAATAGGGGAATCATTAACCTGTATTTAAGGATGGACCGGTACTCCAAGGGAGGCATCTTCTGCCCAAGGCCCTCAATCGGGATAACAAGAAGAAAATCCTGCGCATGTGCTGCTTGTAGGCAACTAAAAACTGCTTTCTGTCTGTCCGAAAATCCATAAACCCTACCCATATCTTTAACAACATTACCAAAAAGAGTACTCGCCAGGTTGCTTTGTGCTTTAGGGGGGGCGGTGTATTTATTGGTAAAAATACTAAAGTCTTGGTCGGGCAGAGTTTCTTGTAAGGTTTTCAATGCCATATAAAAATTATCGTCCATACCTTCCACTCCACTATCCCTGAGTATGTGATCTTGCAAACCCCAAGATTGCACACGTGATGCAAGAAAAGCGTATTGTGATGCTTCCTTAGCCATGTATAACCCAAGGCCTCCATATCTAATAGGCAGTGTAACTAGTCTCCATTGCAACTCTCCGAAAAACGGACCTCCACAAACGACAATTCCCTCTATCACCTCCCTCAAGCCTCTATCAAAAATATCTACTGCCTCTGTAGTGTATCCTGGGAAACAAATGCGAAGCCCAAAGAAGAACTTAGAAATGCCCATACATGCACGCAGAAGTAATAACTCACCCTGAGGATCACGTAGACATGACAAGATCTGCATTAGATCCACTGCCTTCTCTGCTCTCCTGATATGAAGCCCTTTCACAAACTCATCATTAAGGCTGACTGCACCACCTTAAAGTTTGACCCCATTGACTGGCCTTGAGATCTTAGCAGGAAACATCCCCTCCCTTACCTTTCTTCCATCACAAGAGGGCCAAAAGATTTCGATTTTTTTAATATTCAATATAAGTCCCAACCGAGGCCCCTCTGTCTGAACGAAAGTAAGTGCTTGCGCTACTTCGACAGTGTCACCAATAATAGTACCATCATCAAGATACCAAGCATGTAAGGATAACGTGCACTGCTCAGTTATCTTCGTTATAAGCTGATGAAGCACCAAAGCAAACAACAATGGACCCAACGGGTCATCTTGTTGCACCCCTGTCGAAGAATAGATATGATAATCTCCCACATATAATCTTGCAGGTTGACCATACAAATATTCCACTCATGGAGATATAGATGGACAAAGTCTACGAACCTCAAGAAGCATGGCTGTACGGTAAACTAGGTTGAAAGTGTTGGTGAAGTCTATAGTTAGCATAGTAAGACTAGGGTCTAAATGGTGGTTACCAACATACCTGTTCACTGCATGTAAAATTGCCTCCGCAACTCCTAAAACCCCCACCCCGAACTGAAAGTCTTGTAGGTAGGCCGCCATGTCCTTGCCAACTCCCTTCATACCAACCTTGGATACAAGACGACGCCAAATTGTCCCAACAACGATAGGACGAATACTTTTGTCAGGCTTAAGAAGGGGAGTTAATGGTGCTGACGTAATAAACTCCGCAAGAATAAGTGGACATCTACCACTCAACCACAGATTAATAACCCTTGTTATTGCCATGACTAGGTCAGCATCCATAGAAGATCCTTCCCCACAAAAGGCATCCAATAAGTGTTGTGTCCGGAGGCCATCCTTGCCACATCCCCTTAGGAAACGATTTAATGCAGCTTAGGACAGTTACCTCTTCATCCAGTAAAGGCGTCTCAGTTAACGGGATAGAAGGCTTCTGCGGAGGGGGCATGAATGGGTGTTTATCTTCAAGGGCTTTCTTCGTATCTTCATTGTACTGCGCCACCCCGGAAGAGCTGATGGCTTTAAACGCAGCAGTAAAATGTCCGTCTGCTACTTTGCGTAAGCAAGCAGAAATATTTGTACGTTTGTTGTCCGGTTCTTCATCATCCTCTAACTTAACACATCCAGTTCGTCGCACTTGTATAACCTCTCTAATAAGCTGTTGGACTCCCCCAGTTTCACCCCAAATCGCCAATTCTTTTAGAATTTGTCTCTACTGCATAGATTTACGACTCCCAGATCTAAGTTCCTTCCGATTCTTGGGTCTGAAGACGCGCAACGTAGAGCGAGGTAGTATCAATAAGCTAACCCAGTTCCGAACTGAATTAGGCTCTACTGCCACTTTCAAAGCCTGGGAAAAGTCCATCCTACACCCTTTAGAATACTGCCTGCAGTACTCACGGTGAGCATGAAGAACTGCATCTAGTGTCTCAACGGTTAGCTCAAAACCATTTTCCTCCAACTGTACGAGAATAGAGCCAGGCCGAGGTAATCCAATAATCAATTCCGTTACTTCCCCAGACACCTCACATATTGTAGGTCTAACGTCAATATCTCCATGTTTACATGCTCTTCTCCATGCCTGGATACTCATACAGTCAACGCAAATCCATTGTTTCAATGTCTTCAAGGTTTCTTCCAAGGTATTGAACACATCCAAGTCGCTTCCAATGGCCTGTTGAAGAGCATTCTTCCTATCTGAGTTGCAGAGATGTAGCCTCTTCAAATGGGGCACTAAACAGGCGAAACCCTTGCTTCCAATCCTCCCATCTGGGTACCCATGAAAGTCTTTGAAAGGGAAGATCAATACTCCCTTTTCTGCTATCGTCATTCAGACACAAAAGCAAACATGTTAGGGAGGTACAGCTTAACTATCGAACACAGCACAAACCAAGTATAAACCCACCAGTGAACTCGCACAGTGTAACAATGAAAAACAAAGCAACACTAACAGAGAAATTGTGTAAAACTATACAAACTATTGTCTAGGAAGGAAAGTAATTCTCAAGACGGAATCCAAAGAAAAAGAAAAACAAACAAGAAACCTCAAACCTCCCACCACCCTAACCCATCGAGATAATGGTGGTGGTGATGGAGAAAAAGAAGTGGTTTACAGGAAGTGGTTTTAGGGTTTAGGTCTGCAAACGAGGTTTTCAGGCGGAAGTTTTCAGGTGGAGGTTTTCAGGCGGAGGTTTTCAGCTTTTTCAGGCGGAGGTTTTCAGGAAGACAATTAAAAAGAAAACCTTTAATAGGTTTTTTATTTTTTGTAGTTGAACTAACTCGTCTAAATCTAACTTATTATGTTTGAATCTGATTTATTACATCTAACTCAAATATCGTTAAGTTATACCACTCAAATATTTGACATCTTACTCGGATCCGAGTTAGATTGTAAGTCCCAATTGGTGCGGATGTTCACAGTTCACACTTGCTTGCTTCTTTTCACATAAACGCACTCAAAGATAGATATTGGGGGGAAATAGAAATAAGTTTGCTCCTTGAGCAAGAAAATTCCTCTTTCAGGCCCGTACCTAGTAGTCAGGCCACATAGGCAGCTGCATAGGGCCTTCGGATGCAAAGGGACCGCAACTTTTTTATTGGTATATATACTAGCTCTATAAGTACTAAAAACCTAACACAAACTGATTTCATCGTTCTCAGAATACTTGTCTCTGCATCTCTCGACATTCTCTTCTACATTTTCTTTTTTCCTAATTTATGTTTAAAATCTGCATGACATCATTGATATGAGTATTTATTTTTTAAGATTAGTAGTAGATATTAGTAATTTTAGTGAATCGCTGGTTAGAGTTTTATAATAGTAAAAAGAGGGGAAAGAATTATACAATGTTTTTTTTTCTCTTCGATATACTGGTCAAGGCCTGTGCCTCTACCCCAGCCCAGCCAATCGGATTTCCCTATTTCGTATCCTACCCGTCATAACCCGTATAAGTATCTACATATTTCACTACATATAAGAGGAGTATTTCATGAGATCTCCAAAATATTGAGCGGAGACTCGACCCGTGGTGTAATTTTGAAAGTTGATGTAAAGTGGCAAGAAAGATGTCGTTCACTCAGACTTGTAAAGGATGATTTTTAGATTCAAATAAAACTAGAAAATTCAAAGAAGGTTGTATCAATATTTTAAATCACTGATACTCAGGATTCCACCAATCTCCAATTTTTATGTGATTTAATCTAATCAATATTCATGCAACTCTTTACGTTTAAAGTGATTCTAATATTTTTGCCTATACAAGTAGATTCTCAAAACAATAGTTGTAAATTGAAAGCATGGACCATCAAAAGACTTAACCTAAGCATGACCCATCAATTCAGAACACAACCACTTAATCAGAATCATATATTCGATTTCAGTTCAGTGCAAATAATCATAAAAGAAATTGCAAAAATCATTAAAAACAGATATTACCACATAATAATTGGAAAAACGGCTTCCTCCGTCGCCTCAGCTAAGGGGTTTAGCTCCTCATATTATTCACGTGCTCAAAATAGGTGTTCATAGCTCAAAAGGGTGAAAAACAAGAGAAAACTAATAAAGAAGACAGTTTGCAACGGTTTATGGGCGTCACAAATCGATCATTAAGAGAATCGTTGAATAAAAACTCAAGTATAGGAAACGATAGAAGAGATATGATGTAGAATAAAAGACTGTTCTAAAGGGTCTAATGTTCTTCGTGTTCTCCTTCTACACCAGTGAACTCGACTTCCCGCAACTCCTCCTGTTGATCTCTGTGGTGTTCTAAACTTCCCCTAACTTCTTCTAAACTTCAATACCTCCTCCTGGAACTCGACAACTCTTTTTATATCATAATATGTCTGAGTTTCTACGATTGAATCTTCCCAAAATACATCTTTTCTTCGGTGCAAAGTCCCGGAGTATTTCCATTTATTTCTCTTATTTCCCATCACGGGTCTTCTCTGGTTTGGTAATTCCTTCCCAAACTTGATAGATACGAATCTACAAGGATATCCTCTCATAATAGCTCACGCAACTTCCAAATATAACTCCAAAAATAAACCTGATATATCTTACCATGTATTATCGTGAATCGGTTAAACTTGTATTATTCTTGAAACCAAACCTCCTACAAGTCCGTATAATCGTAACAGTCCAAGACCAATCCAAATCCGACAAGAACTCGCTGAAATCAAGCCCTGAAGATCACGCAGCAATCCATTAACTTTTCCTGCCTTTTTTCTTTTAAACCGTGAAGAAGGTGATGTCCACCCCCCCCCCCAACCACTGGTGGGGTGCGAATAGCACTTTGGGTGTAAATAGAAGATGTGGGGTGCAAATAATGATGGGTTACCCCTTATCAACCGTGTGCCCCTTATCCATTTGAGGGGTGTCTTCAGTAATTTTCTCTGAAGAGTCAAAATACCACTTTTCGAGCCAATTTTTCTGCGAAAGCTTATTTCTCCAAAAACACCTACAAAAACATAAAATAATCAAATAAGTACAAAAATGGGTACTAAAAAATATAGAAAATCGAGATCAAAATAGACACATAACTGTGTCTATCAATCCGCAGACATCCTACTTGAGAGTCCGGCTCCTGGCCCACTGGGCTAACCCAAGATACATGGTGTTGTTTTGTTAGTTTTTTTTATTTTGGTTATTTAATTTCGAGCTTAATTCTTCTTTGAATTACGGTGTTATGGTGTAATGGTGCAAATTCTGGAATTGGTTGTTCAAATGATGTATATATATTGGATTGAACGAGAAATGAAAGCGCATTTGGAATCCAAGCAAGATCAAGGTTGGTATTTAAGCTGTAACATTTTGGACGTATAACGACCGTTTACAAATTACAGTCAAAGGTCACCTAAAAAGACAGTATTCTCATAAGGAGTTTCTGAACAAGGACTTCTGAATTTTTGATGTTGCTTATGTGTTGATATGCTATCCATACGAAATTGATATCTTGCTTTCTCTTGCGTAGATTTTAAAGTAACAGAATACAAGACTTTTATCAAAATACAAAACTGGGGATAACTACCAAGTGCTATGACCCATAGAAAAACAAAATGTTAGGGTGGTTCTTTCAAAGCTAAGAAAAGAAAATGAGTAGAGTAACTCCAAAGTTCTTTAAGAGGTCAATTTTTAGTAGAATAGCTATATTTATGTAATCGTTTCTATTTGCAAATTTTGTTGTATGCAACTTGTGTTATCATTTTATTAAAAACACTCAGCAAACAATTAAGTGGAAACTACTACCACACCCATTTTTCAGATTTTTTGTAGTCAAACCCACCGTCGCAAAATTTCACGAACGCACCTATTTCTTCGTGAAAAATTATCAGCAAACCTATTTTTTTGAAAAAAAAATTCGGTTTTCCCTATTTCCCATCCCCACTTTCCTTATTTCCCATCCACATAAAATCCCATCCCTAATAATCCTAAGTACCACCCAGATACATTTTCATATATCCTGAGTACCATCCCTTGACATTTTATTTAAACCCAATGATAAAACAACCCAACAACTGGACAAAACAAAAACCCTAACTTATAACATCACTTCTTCTTTCAATCTCCATCACCGACAACTACTTCTTTACTCCATCTGTACAAGCCGTCTCCACCTCTGATCACACTTTTCTTTACTACAATTTGCCTCCACCTTCAATCACATTTTTCTAGGATTGTTTATTCATTATTTTCCTTCTTGACAACTGATAACCGCATTAATGAAGTTGAGCATCAAACACAAGCCAATGAGTTTCTCACATAGAATCCTAACATCAGCGGATCCCAATACCTGCCCTTCATGGATTCAATTAATTACAAAAACTATAACTTAGAGATAAAAAAGAAAAACAAATTCTCAAAGTTGAGTGGAAGAGGCCATTGACGGCTGTTGCGAATCTTCTTAACAATTATTGGTCGTTCTTTACCATTATTGATTGTTATTGAGCCCGTGTAAAAATAATAAAGTGATCAATGAATTACTTGATCAGAACTGGTCAACTGTCGTCATTAGTAGTCGTCCGGTTATTGAAACTATCAATTGTCCTCCAAAAATGGAAGATCATAATCATTAACGTTCGTCCATAACTGAATGACGGGTTCTTAAAATATTATAGGAAAGTTACCGATCGCACATCATCAATGATTAAAAATGTTTCGGTTGGTGATTAAAAGATTATGGATTAGGTTAATCAGTAACTTAGCTAGTTTACTAATCAATTGCCATTTGATCTCGGTGAATTGAATGACAAACAAATAAAATAGGTGTACCATATAATTAACGGGAATCTAAGGATGTCTAACTTGTTGGTTTTTTGTTTTGTGTGATGAAAATGCGATTTCGGTGAAGAAGATAACCAAAAATGGTTAATTTTTAGTCAAAATCTATTTGACTCTTGAAGGTGGCACATAGGAAAAACCAAAAGTGAAATGTGAATTGATTTTACAAATTATTTAAGGGATGGGAAATAGGAAAAATAGGGGTGGGAAATAGGGAAAACCTTATTTTCTTCGTGAAAAGTTATTCTTCTTTCTTTTTTTGTTTCCATGTTCTTCATCTGCTAGTGATTCTGTTAGATGAGTGACTTAATTAAGTGAATAGAATTTATTGATGAAGCTGTATAAACAATGAAGGAGATGATCTACATCAGCAATTGGTTTTAAAAGGATGAATCCTTTTTTTTAAGTCTTCTATTTACTTTGAGCTTTCATATCTGCTGGTTTTCAAACGAAAATTTTGGCAAATATTTCATAAAAACTTTGATTGTTCTTCGATAAGAGTCTGATTTCATTCTTAAAACTTTGATTCAAAGAAAGTTTTGGTAATAAATTTAATGTTTACGGATTGTTCATCACAAACCCATTTAATCAAAAAAATCTTCAGTAGATTTGGAAGTTCCTTATTGAAGTTATATGAATTTCTAGCGATGACATTAGATCTCATGTTTTGCATTACTCATTGAATTAATTGTCTATTTGCAGCGAAGAATGATTGAAACGCTTTCTTAGATCGAGATGTTTATGGCGAAGAAGAAGTCAGCCGATTTCATTGAAGCAATTTCACCGAGAAAGTAATAGTTTACTGAAGTTGATCACCAATCAATATTGTTATGCTCAGGAAAAGAATCTAGTCTCGCAAGATTTGCATCTAGTGAAGTTCACCACCATCTCTATGGACGATCTCATATTTTATTCCTATCATAACAGATTCAAATCCGAGTACAAGCAGCTGTCGTTCACATTTCTTTACGCTGTGAACTAAGAAGCAACATCAGCAGCGACCATGGATCTGTAGGGATCTGAGGCATGAAGATTGATGTGTAATGACCCGTTCCTCTACCGATACTATCCTCACTTTGCCACTACGGTCATCCGGCAGTGTGGGGTTTTCAACGGGCATCACAGCGGTAATCCTGCAGAAACTTCCCTGATGGTCACCCATCCCTGGATTACTCCCGCCCGAGCACGCTTAACTGCAGAGTTTTCTGCCAACATTGGAGCCAATTGAGCTGAAATGGCCTCGATATAATGTAGACGTTCCTTGTCTCATGTGAGAGCAGTATCTGGCACAATCCCCCACTCGAGCACAAGCGAAACGATCCCTTAGTTGTATCCCAACTAACACCGATATTGTTCCCACTTACCCACCGCGGTTATCCAGCAGTATGGGATTTTCCAGCAGCGACTTCCCGAGAGGTCACCAGACTACTCCCGGCCGAGCACGCTTAACTCAGTTTTTTCCCACAACTCAATCAACTGTACTTATCAGGCCTCGGTGATAGGAAAGGACAAATCATTACTTATATTCCATTCGGCCAACCACTGTCGAATATCGGGGTGTTACAATACCACCACCTTAAATTGTAGCCGTCCTCGGCTCCAGAATATATTTTCAAGACCATATCTCCGACGTTTCCTGCCACTCATGAGAAGCACCTGGACCAACCCCGTCCAGCGTACCTTCCCACCCTCGGCAGGTGAACCGTCGTCGGCTCGATACCATTTGTAATGACCCATTCCTCCACCGATCTTTGTCCCCACTTAGCCACTGCGGTTATCCGACAAAGTGTGGGATTTTCAACGGGCATCACTGCGGTAATCTTGTGGCAGCAGAGATACGACTGATAAGGAAATCAAATAGACGGACGAAAATCGATTTGTTCTTGAGTGGCAGCAAGGCTAGTTGTTCGGGTAAACTCACAGCCGTGAATGGAGTTGGGGTAAGCAATACTGGATGAGTCATGAAGAAGGATCAATTGCAGGCAGTGGTGATCAACCAATGGAATTTTGGATGTTTCTGGAAGCATGCAAAATTGGGTTTTGATGTGGTTTGATTGGGTGATTGCTTAGTTAGTTGAGACTTGTATCAACTGGCGGTTTAATAGCATCTGTTAGTAGTAGTGTTGAATCAATGAGTCTGATCTAAAAATGGAATTGATTAATTTTAGTGGTTAGAGTAGAAACTGATCTTTGGCGTGAAGATGAAGTTCAAGCAGCGGTAATTGAAGGTGTTGTGTCGATTAAGGGGAGGATGTATTGGTGTTGGTGTTGTTCATAATTGTTGAATAATCTGTTATGCATCTACAAAATTTGTTGCATAACTTGTTATGTCGTCCCTAAAAATGGTTGCATAACATGTTATGCAAAGAATATTTTTGTTAGTATTGAAACCAATAAAAAAAAAAGGCTGCATAACTTGTCATGCATCTACAATAATAGCTGCATAACTTGTTATGCAGTCTAGAGTATGGTTGCATAACACGATATCCAACTACTTTTTTATTAATATTGAAACCAACAAAAAAAGGCTGCATAACTTGTCATGCACCTACAATAATATATGCATAACATGTTATGTAGTCGAGAAAATGGATGCATAAAGCATTATGCATGCATATTTTTGTAAGCACTGAATTAAAAATATTGATGCATAATTTTAATGCATCCAAGGAAATGGATGCATAACATGTTATGCATAAATTAATAGATGCATGAACCAAAATATGGTTGCATAGCGTTTTATGCATCTTTTGTTGTGTCTGCATAATGTGTTATGCATCGTTTTTGGTGGCTGCATAATGGTTATGTACCAAATTTTCGAAAATTTTGCTTAAAAGAACAATCGCCTCCGGTTTTTTTCGAAAAAAACTTAAATTTGGTATTGTTGTTTGTACTCGTTGTGCAGCTCTCTTACAAAGCTTTCCAAACGATATAAAATTTGTAAACTTCCAAGTCGCGGTTTTTTAGATATGTTATATTCAAGTTGCGTGCCAATTGTATCCCTGAAAAATTATGATGCATAACCCATTATGCAGACATTTTCAAAATTTCATATAATTATGGGTGTCACGGAGTCGGAAACTATAAATAATCTTGGGCTTGACAATAAGCATATTATTCTTTTTGGGCATGCGCCTAAGTTCCCCAAAAATTAATTTAGGCCCCCATTTAGGTTTTTGCCTATGGCCCCTAAATAGTCTGGTACGGCCCTGTCCTCTTTCAATTACCCAACAAGCCCCCTAGAGGAGGAACACATCAAAAATTAAAATCAAAATTCAGGGTTAGGGTTTGTTTTGTTAGTTAGAAATTGAATCATCAATCAATCAGGATAATGGCGTCTTCTTCAGAGGATCAGTTGAAGTTGAAATTACAGGATTTACAGAAACAAATTGGGAAAAAACTAATGTTTGAAGAAGCTGTTTCCAACATCAAATCTTTGATGATCGAAAACTACCCCTCTGCTTCTCCATCTCTTCGCAAACTGGTAAGTCAAGTGATGTTTTTTTTTTTTTTTTTTTTTTTAATTGATTTTCTCTGGTAAATTTGAACTTTTTTGGGCAATTTTCGATTCTGTGATTAGAAAATTATCGGAGCTTAAATTCAGGATATATTTAGATACAATTTTATGGAATTTTATGAGAATTTGGGGGGATTAGGGATGAAATTATATACTTAGGAAAGAGGGGTGGTGGTGAAAGTAGTTAGATTGACCTGATACAATGGTGGTGGTGGTGGTGGTGGTGGGGTGGGGATACTAGTTAGATGGTAGTGGCATTGCGGTGGTACAAAACACTTGTTAGATACAAGTGATGGTGGTTATGACAATGGTGGTTAGATAGAGGTGGTTGTGGTGGTGGTGGTGGTGGTGGTGGAAATGCTAGTTAGATGGAGGTGGTGTTGTGGTGATGCAAGACACTTGTTAGATAGAAGTGATGGTGGTTAGATAAAGGTGGTTGAGGTAACAGTAGTTATTAGGTAATGGTGTCACGGTGGCCGTGGCGGTGGCATACATGTGTGTCTTATTAGTATCGACATACTTTATGAAATTCGCTGAGAACTGCCAAAACTATATAATTGGAACTGCGTCGACTTAAGCGTAAACCTGAGTTCGGTATTTTGATTTGTTCTATTACTTGCATTTGCAGATATATACCGTGGTTTGTCGTGTTGCTATAGTTTTACAGACTAGATATACAGCACCTGTGTTCTGGTTTGCTGGTAAAGAACTTTTTGAACAAGCCGAGTGTCTTGTTACTGAATCTTCTGAAAGGCAACATTTGAAATCTTGTATTGCCAGAGCTCGTGAACATTTGCATGAGAAAGAGAATCAGCCTGTGGTTTCAAAATCCAACAGAGGTATACTGCACTTGGGATTTTTAACAGTTTACTCATTTTTATGCTGTAGGAAAATTCTCATGATCAGACTCTCTGTAATGATGAATTTAAGATTAAGTCGAATTGTGTTTTATCAAACAGGTCCGTCAAGGTATCTTTTTGAAGGGCATCTTACGGTGGATACTGAGCCACCAAGACCTCAATGCTTAGTGGCACAGGATCTTCTTAATGTTCTTGCAGCAGGAGCAGGAATATCTCAAGCAGCAAGGGAGAGCTTTAACACAACGGAAGCCGCTTCCTCACTAATGGCAGATTTGGCTACTAACCTCACAACGGAAGCCGCTGCAATTGAAGCCTCACTTCAGGTAATTTGTACCTTCATCTCATAATGTTTGATTTTCGTATCACATACTCTAAGAATAATGCAGATCGGTTCCTCCATTAACTTCGATTTTACCTTGCAAACATTTCTTTCACCCGCCTTGTCTAAAGCCTTGGCTGGTAATCTGTTTCTTCAACTTTTCTCAGAACTTCTATTTAAATTGGTCAATTTCTCAGATTCCTTCTTAACTGACGATTTTCCTTATTGATTTACATACTGATCAATGAACTTGTGTTGTGCACGTTAGGATAAGCACAATTCCTGCCCAGACTGTCGACACGAGTTGCCAACAGATAATCAAAATTATGAGCGTAAGAAGGCGAGAGATAAGGAGAGAGAGAAGGAAGATGAAGAAGAACGCAAGGGAGCAGCAAATGCCGTACGTGGTGGTGAATATATGTATGTTTAAATTTATATCTGTCTAGATTCGGATTTTGCAAACCGCATTCTAGTTTTCTATTTGATATGCAAGCCTAACTTCACCACTTGGGAACTGGAATGCTAGCTACCAGTACCAGTACTGCAACATTCTGCAGATTTAGGGTCATTAGCAAAATAAAAATGATAGTTGGGACTTATAACAAATTCAGTTGACCATATGTCAGATACATTTGTTTGGCTTTCTAAGAACAGCGCATAGTTGCTTGGATTTGCTACATTCGAGATCACATAGCCAAAAAAACAAGCACCATAATGCTACGTTGTAAAAGGCGCTAGGCAAGGCGAGGCACCAAGCCCAGCGCCTAAGACGCCCCAGGCGAGGGTCTTATTTTTAGAAAAAACAGGAATGTGTTGAAGTAACATGTGTAGAGAAGTGGATGACCACATGCCACACATGTCAAGATGCATGTACCTTTCTCTCAATCACTAAACACATGTAACTCTTTCTCTTCTCCTTCTCAACAAGTGTACTAACACAAGCACTTCTTCTTTTGTATTTAAAGGAACTAAAGGAAATGAAATATAGTAACTGATTCCCTTGGATTTTGTCTACAACTATCCTTCTTCTCTTTTATGTTTTGTCCCCTCTTTTACACGTTATCAGCACCTTGTTCTTTGTTTCCAATTGAGCATTAATCCTTCACAAACAAAAAATTGTTGGCTCCATTCTTAAAACAAGTAGGATTTTTCCAAAAGAAGGAGGTATATCTCAACCATTATTATTTATTTACTCTTGTTGAAAGTGATATATTTGTCTCATCTATCACATGACATGATAATATTAGCTCATACTCTTTATTTTAACTACACCAAAAGTTAAAAGAAATAATCCATTTGATTTTTACTAGTTGATTTTCAACTTGATAGTGATAGCTTATTTGTTTCTTTATTTGATAGTGATAGCTTATTTGATAACGTGTAAAAGAGGGGACAAAACATAAAAGAGAAGAAGGATAGTTGTAGACAAAATCCAAGGGAATCAGTTACTCTATTTCATTTCCTTTAGTTCCTTTAAATACAAAAGAAGAAGTGCTTGTGTTAGTACACTTGTTGAGAAGGAGAAGAGAAAGAGTTACATGTGTTTAGTGATTGAGAGAAAGGTACATGCATCTTGACATGTGGGCATGTGGTCATCCACTTCTCTACACATGTTACTTCAACACTCCCCTTGGATGACCACCATTACATACTAATCGCTTTGTCAAAACCTTTCCGGAAAACATCCGTTGATGAAAAAAATCTGTCAAAGGAGAAAAATACTTGAGCTTCGAAATGGCGTCGCTTGTCAGGACTCTTCTCCTTTGTAGAACCGTGTCAGGAAAAATATTTCGCATAAAAACCTGAACACTTGTAAGGAGAAGAATAGCCTCAACCGAAGTTGTATCTTTAGTGTTTTTGTTGTCTCATTAAAAACCTTGCCGAGTAACAAAAAACCTGTGGGAAAAAGTAACCTCGGTGAAGGAAAAGAGTACAACACACTTTGATGTCATCGATACATCGCTAGATGCTCCCCCGATGTCGACATCTCTCCATGATTTGCATTTATGGTATTATTGTTGTCTCATTAAAAACCTTTTTCGAGTAACAAAACCCGGTGGGAAAAAGTAACCTCGGTGAAGGAAAAGAGTTCAACGTACCATTTGATGCTCCCCCTAATGCATGACAATTTCTTTAGTCTAATACAATCATGGGAGTGGACAATTCCTTTAGTCCGATGGAGTCACGGAAGTTCGGACAATTTCTTTAGTCCTATACTTCTCACATGTTTTTCAAATGTGGACTTAGGTAATGACTTAGTAAATAAGTCTCCTACATTTTCGTCGATTTTACTTTACTAACTTGAATGTTTAGAAGACATTGTTGTTGGGCTTGATTGTAAAAGAACTTTGGTGATATATGTTTCAGATTATCACCCTTGATATACCCTTTTGCTTCATCTCAATTCGATGCAAGCCGCATTATCTTCGTAAATGCAAGTTGGCTCTTCGAGTGGTAGAAATCAAACCACATGTCCCTCGAATGTGTGTAATGATAGACCTTAACCATATACACTCACGAACCGCCTCATGTAGGGCAATGATCTCGAGTGGTTCGTGGAGGTAGCCACAAGGTTTGCTTGGTCGATCTCCAGGGATATCGTTGTATTCCCGATAGTGAACACGTATCCAGGTTTGTGATCGACCTTTGTGTGGGTCCGAGAGGTACCCAAAGATCGAAAAACCAACCAAAACATTATTTGGGGTTCCGGTGTAAGGAGTCGCAATTACATTAGCATCTCTTCTTTCGTCTTCGTAGGGATAAAACAAACCCAAGTCAATGGTTCCCTTTAGGTATCTAAAGATATTCTTTATACCATTCCAATGACGCGTTGGCGCCCGAGCTATATCTAGCTAACAAATTCACCGAGAATGAGATATCAGGTCGAGTACATTGTGCTAAGTACAATAATGCGCCTATTGCACTTAGATAGGGATATTCGGCTCCCAATACATCTTCGCCATCTTCCTTTGGACGAAATGGATCTTTATGTACATCTAAAGTTCGACCAACCATGGGAGTGCTAGCAGGTGCACTTTGTCCATATTAAATTGCCCGAGTATCTTATGGACATATGCAGACCGGTGGATTAATATTCCACAAGCTCGATGTTCTAGTTCAAGTCCTAGACACATTCGAGTTTTCCCAAGATCTTTCATCTCAAATTCGGTTTCAAATAGCTTGCGGTTTCTCTTAGTTCATCAAGAGTACCTACTATGTTCATGTCGTCGACATAGACAATTATAATAGCAAATCCGGAACTTATTTTCTTTATAAACACGCAGGGGCACAATTCATTATTTGTATATCCCTTAACAATCAAATAATAACTTAGACGGGTATACCACATCCGCCCGAATTGCTTTAATCCGTAAAGTGAGCGTTTCAATCGAATTGCAAACGCACTCCGTGGTTTAGAGTTACTTGATTTGGGAAATGGAAGTCCATCTCGGAACTTTCATGAATATCTCTCGTATCAAGATCCCCATAGAGATATGCGGTAACCACATCCATAAGTTGCATTTCAAGTCCTTCAAACAACTAAGGCGACTAAGTAACGGAACGTTATGACGTCCATTACAGAGAGTACGTTTCTTCGTAATCAATCCCGGGCGTTGTGAGAAACCTTGCGCCACAAGGCGAGCCTTATATCTCAAGACTTCGTTCTTCTCATTACGCTTTCGACAAATACCCATTTATGTCCTACAGGCTTTACATCTCGGTGGGGTTAGCACTACCGCACCAAATACCTCTCTTTTTGCCGGTGAATTTAATTCAAAGACGGATTGCATCTCTCCATTGAGGCCAATCTGCTCTCTTTGGCATTCTGCAATGAGCGTGGTTCGATATCATCGTGCTCTATAATCTCTCGAGCAAATCAGAGCGAATATATCATCAATATGCGTGGAGGATCTTTCCATCAACACGTATGAACTTTCACAATCCATAGAGATTTCTTTGTTCTCTGGAATCAATTCAAACTTCAAAGTCCCCGCATAATGATTCATGGACATAATCAGAATCGAGACAATCTCATGAGATGGATTATCTCGTATTGATGATATATGGATCGGTTTGTTCCTTACTCGCCCTTTTCTTCCTTGGTCGAGTATCGATCGAACCAAGTGGTCTCCCCCTCTTCCTTTTTGGGGGCCACGGCCTCGGCTACACTTCCACCAAGTGTAGCCTTGGTACCTATATTTATGGTACCTTTTCCTTGTCGGGAATTTCCAACCTTGCGAGCACGTTTGCAGGTGGTATATGTGATCTCGTCACTTTAGCGATATCAAGTAAATGCATCAGGCATTGAATTTGCCACATTCGAAGATCGATAATTCTTTTCACTTCACTTTCGCATTGTGGAGTGCGGGGATCAAGATGAGACAACGTGGGAACACACCACGACAATTCTGTCTGTTCCCTTTGGAAGTCCTTTTCCATACCTCCCCTAACGACTTTTAGGTTGTCTCATCAAAGTGACAATCCGCAAATCTAGCGGTAAAGAGATCGCCCACAAAGGTTCTAAGTAGCGGATAATTGTTGGGGATTCGTATCCAACATAAATACCTACTCGTCTTTGTGGACCCATCTTAGTACGCTGTGGGGGCGTAATAGGCACGTATACGGCACAACCAAATATGCGTAAATGTGAAATATCGGCTCATATCCGAGTTACCAACCGGTACGCAGAAAAATGGTTGGCTAGCGGTGGGTCTAAAGCGAATAAGTAATGCTTGCATGCAATATGGCGTACCCAGCAAAGTAATAGGCGGGTTGGAACGCATAACCAATGCCCTAGTTATCATCTCAGAACCTTTTGATGGTAGCTTCCATGAGACCATTTTGAGTGTGTACATGGGGTACGGGATGCTCTATGTCAATTCCATTAGACATACAAAATCATCAAATCCTTTAGATGTAAATTCTCCAAAGATTATCAAGTCTGATAGACTCGATTGGATGATCGGGGTGGTGAGCCCTTAGTCGTATAATTTGTGCTAGGAGCTTTGCAAATGCAGATTTCTTGTGGACAACAATGCAACATGTGACCAACGGGTCAAGCATCAACCGTAACCATAAAATACCCGAATGGTCCGCATTCTCGATGTATAGGTCCACAAATATCACCTTGTATTCTTTGTAAAAATGGAATATTTTGTTTGGTATCTTTAGCATAGGATGGTCTCGATCCCTGTCTTTGCTAAAGAACAAGCTTTGCGAATGAGCGATGTGCCTTCGATAAGGACAACGAAGAAGAATGGGACAGTGGGTGCGCTTCAATTACTTTGGAAGACGAAGGCCGCACTTCTCTTGCTTTAGAAGGCATAAAATGTGCATCATTTACTTTAGAATGCACATTGTTACTTTTCATTGTAACAATCTTTTGTCCCATTTTCTTTTTCATTCGAAAGAACGGATGTCCGTGTGAGTTCTTCAAAACACGGATCATCATATCACGACCAGGGTGCCCTAGTCGATCGTGCCAAAGCTTATATAAGTCACTGGCCAACAGTTCATCGTTGGCAACCACATGGGATTCGATAATCCTAATAGTGGTGATATACAATCCAAGAGAGTGACTTATTAGTTTCTCTAAGATGCGTTCCTTCCGCATTCACTAGAGGTCACATATATGTACTCAATTCCATTTTCACGGTGAGTTTCCAAGTGATAACCGTTTGCACGGATATCCTTGAAACTTAACAAAGTGAGGTGAGCTCTTGGTGCATATAGAGCTTCGTGACTTTAATCATTGTGCCGTTTGGCAACAAGAATTGAGCAACCTCGCCCAATTATTACTTGCGATGATCCAATCATCGTAGTCACGAATGTATTATAGGGAGTAAAATCGACAAATAATTGTCTATTTCTTAGATAGTGTGGGTGGTTGCACTATCAACTAGACATTCAATTTCTCCTGGAGACATTCCTACAAGTACATTAGGTAGGAATGTTACAAACAAAGAAAAACGAACAATTTATCTCACTTCCTTTAGAGAATTTTGTTCTACTAGAATGGCGTCCTTTTCATTCTAATTGACATGCTAAACAACAGATTATCATGAGCAAAGTAAAATTCTATAGAACATAATAGAAAATAAGTACTTATAGATAATCCAGACACATAACATAAAGATGGTAAGAACATGTTCAGCAACGGTAACACCTACTTAAACTATTAAACAAACGATAGTCTAAGATAACATAAAAACTTCAAAGCATATAAAAACCAGACAGAGTCTAGCAAGCCAGAAACTAAATTCTTAGGACCAAGCAAAATCAGGCACATCCATAGTTGGGGCAAAGTCCTCATTGCCCAGAAGTCCGAAATTGTGAGGTTGACGCTGGGGTTACATCATTTTCTTCCATATAGTTAGCCTTTTGTTCGAGAGTTTCCGGTACTTTTTGTAGCTCATGAGCTACATTGGCACTAGCCTTGCAATGCTTGTACCAATGTCCTAGTAAATCCACACCTAAAACAAGGCGCACTTTCGTCTGCAACCTTTTTTGTTAGCGGGATTTTTAGGTGTTTTCTCGAACTTAGGATCACCACATGTATGGCCGAAGTTCCTTCTCTGGTGCCAAACATTAGAGTGACCTTTACGTCCTCGACTCGATTATGTCCCTTTCGTCCTCTTCCACGAGAGGCATTATCTCCACGTGGGTATGGATCACGGGAATGTGAATCAGAATTTCGATCCCTCTTTCCTTTGGGGTTCTTTCCCATATTGACCTTGCCATGGTTGGCTTCGGGAACTTTCTTTTTCCCGACAGCTCTGGCATTGTTATTGACAAGAATCTCATTGTGCCTTTCGGCCACTTGCAATAAGTTTATCAACCTACGAATGTGGTGATTCTTTTTGTTGTCCACCTCTAAACGATCTTGGTTCGCTAGTATCGTGGACGAGGTGGGAAAGGTCGATAGGGTTTTCTGAATCATTTCCTCATCTGTAAGTTTCTTTCCACAAAATTCCATACGTGCCTGAATTTGCAGCATGTCTTTTTGGAAATCGTTTACCTTTACATAATCGAGGAAGCGGATTTCGTTCCACAAAAGTGACATTTTTATCTATAGTTTAATTAATTAAAATCATGTGATACACAAAAGTGTAGTTTGCTTTGCTTTTCAAAAAAAAAAAAAAAAAAAAAAAAAAAATCACTGATTTTGTTTCAAACTCCCCATGTGATGTTGTACTTGATCTTTCATTTTTAATAAAATAAATAAATAAATACATGTATAGATATTACCTTTGAAGAATATCATATCATTCTACTTGTTAGCAAATTTATTATACCCATGATGCATATGTATGTATGTTAATTTTTCTTTTATGCCATGAGTATCCTAGTATTTTATTTTTATCAAATACTCATCATATTGGTATACACCCATGATGTTATCCCCACCAAATGTTATAATTTACCATACATATTTTTTTTTAGTATGTTAAACTATTTTATTTAGACCTTCCTAAAAATAATTTAAATTTTTGACATATACTTTATGTTTAGTATTATATCTTAGTTTGATATTACTCATGCATGTCATAAATATTAACCAAAATTTATTTTATCCTGCAAAACTGTTTGCTACTAAATATGCAAACGAATTGCGACTTAAATTCCAGTAATTTTATATGCGTATATAAATGATAAATGGGTCTGTAGTTTATTTTTTTTCTAATAGACCTATTTTCAGTTGACTATTTTGTCAACCTTATTACCAAGTTGTTTGCAATTTTTAACCATAAAGAAATTTGGTTTGCAAACAAAGTTCCCATGTTAAAAACCATAAAGAAAGTTGGTTAATTAATTTTGTGGACTGGGTTATGATCAAAGATTGGACTATATGACATATTCGTATTACCCACAAAACCATAAAGAAAGTTGGTGATGGGAAAATGATACCGTGATTTGTTATGGACTCAGAAGGACTTGAGCACCATATTAATGTCCTTTATCTTGTCTATGTAGATGGACCCAATTCGACTGCAGACGAACTTTTGGACTCAAAGCAGACTTGAGTACCATCGTTGGGTATCTCGATGTGGAAACCACCTTCGTGGCAAAGGACTACACCTCCACTATCAAGCCATCTTCGTCTGGCGTTGCTCCGAATCGCGAAAGACAAAGCCCATGCTCTTATGTTCCTTAAGAGGCATATCGATCCTAACCTACGTTGGGGTTATCATCACTTGAAAACGCCAAAAGAGCTATGGGATGCTCTAGATAGCCGTTTGGGAACATTCATGATTCCTTACTACCACAATTGAACGTCCTGTGGAACGAAATCCGCTTCCTCGATTATGTAAAGGTAAACGATTTCCAAAAAGACATGCCGCAAATTCAGGCACGTATGGAATTTTGTGGAAAGAAACTTACGAGATGAGGAAATGATTCGAAAAACCCTATCGACCTTTCCCACCTCGTCCATGATACTAGCGAACCAAAGATCGTTTAGAGGTGGACAACAAAAGAATCACCACATTCAAAGGTTGATAAACTTATTGCAAGTGGCCGAAAGGCACAATGAGATTCTTGTCAATAACAATGCGAGTCATTTCGTCGGGAAAAGAAAGTTCCCGAAGCCAACCATGGCAAGGTCAATATGGGAAAGAACCCCAAAGGAAAGAGGGATCGAAATTGATTCACATTCCCGTGATCCATACCCACGTGGAGATAATGCCTCTCGTGGAAGAGGACGAAAGGGACATAATCGAGGTCGAGGACGTAAAGGTCACTCTAATGTTTGGCACAGAAGGAACTTCTCGGCCATACAGTGGTGATCCTAAGTTCGAGAAAACACCTAAAAATCCCGCTAACAAAAAGGTCGCAGACGAAAGTGCGCCTTGTTTTAGGTGTGGATTTACCTGGACATTGGTACAAGCATTGCAAGGCTAGTGCCAATGTAGTCATGAGCTACAAAAAGTACCGGAAACTCTCGAACAAAAGGCTAACTATATGGAAGAAAATGATGTAACCCCGACGTCAACCTCACAATTTCGGACTTCCCGGGCAATGAGGACTTTGCCCCAACTATGGATGTGCCTGATTTTGCTTGGGCCTAAGAATTTAGTTTCTCGGCTTGCTAGACTCACTGGTTTTTATATGCTTTGAAGTTTTTATGTTATCTTAGACTATCGTTTGTTTAATAGTTTAAGTAGGTGTTACCGTTGGGTTGAACATGTTCTTACCATCTTTATGTTATGTGTCCGGATTATCTATAAGTACTTATTTTCTATTATGTTCTATAGAATTTTACTTTGCTCATGATAATCTGTTGTTTAGCATGTCAATTAGAATGGAAAGGACGCCATTCTAGTAGAACAAAATTCTCTAAAGGAAGTGAGATAAATTGTCTGTTTTTCTTTGTTTGTAACATTCCTACCTAATGTACTTGTAGGAATGTCTCCGGGAGAAATTGAATGTCTAGTTGATAGTGCAACCACCCACACTATCCTAAGAAATAGACAATTATTTTTCGATTTTACTCCCTATAATACATTCTGACTACGATGATTGGATCATCGCAAGTAATAATTGGGCGAGGTGGTACGCTCTTGTTGCCAAACGACACAATAATTAAAGTCACAGAAGCTCTATATGCACCAAGAGCTCACCGCACTTTGTTAAGTTTCAAGGATATCCGTGCAAACGGTTATCACTTGGAAACTCACTCGTGAAAATGGAATTGAGTACATATATGTGACCTCTAGTGAATGCGGAAGGAAAACGCATCTTAGAGAAACTAATAAGTTACTCTAGTGGATTGTATATCACCACTATTAGGATTATCGAATCCCATGTGGTTGCCAACGATGAACCGCTGGGCAAATGACTTATATAAGCTTTGGCACGATCGACTAGGCACCTGTGTCGTGATATGATGATCCGTGTTTTGAAGAACTCACACGGACATCCGTTCTTTCGAATGAAAAAGAAAATGGGACAAAAGATTGTTACAATGCAAAGTAACAATGTGCATTCTAAAGTAAATGATGCACATTTTATGCCTTCTAAAGCAAGAGAAGTGCAACCTTCTGTCTTCCAAAGTAATTGAAGCGCACCCACTATCCCATTCTTCTTCGTTGTCCTTATCGAAGGCACATCGCTTATTCTCGCAAAGCTTGTTCTTTAGCAAAGACAGGATCGAGACCATCCTATGCTAAAGATACCAAACAAAATATTCCATTTTTACAAAGAATACAAGGTGATATTTGTGGACCTATACATCCGTAATGCGGACCATTCTGTATTTTATGGTTCTCGTTGATGCTTCGACCCGTTGGTCACATGTTGCATTGTTGTCCACAAGAAATGCCGCATTTGCAAAGCTCCTAGCACAAATTATACGACTAAGGGCTCACCACCCCGATCATCCAATCAAGTCTATCGACTTGATAATGCCGAGAATTTACATCTAAAGGATTTGATGATTTCGTATGTCTAATGGAATTGACATAGAGCATCCCGTACCCCATGTACACACTCAAAATGGTCTCCAGAAGCTACCATCAAAAGGTTACGATGATAGCTAGGGCATTGGTTATGCGTTCCAACCTCGCCTATTACTCGCCTGGGGTACGCCATATTGCATGCAAGATTACTTATTCGCTTTAGACCCACCGCTAGCCAACCATTTTTCTCGCATACTGGTTGGTAACCGGATATGAGCCTGATATTTCACATTTATGCATATTTGGTTGTGCCGTATACGTGCCTATTACGCCCCCACAGCGTACTAAGATGGGTCCACAAAGACGAGTAGGTATTTATGTTGGATACGAATCCCCAACAATTATCCGCTACTTAGAACCTTTGACAAAGCGATCTCTTTACCGCTAGATTTGCGGATTGTCACTTTGATGAGACAACCTTCCGTCGTTAGGGGAGGTATGGAAAAGGACTTCCAAAGGGAACGACAGAATTGTCGTGGTGTGTTCCCACGTTGTCTCATCTTGATCCCCGCACTCCACAATGCGAAAGTGAAGTGAAAAGAATTATCGATCTTCGAATGTGGCAAATTCAATGCCCGATGCATTTATCGATATCGCTAAAGTGACGAGATCACATATACCACCAAACGTGCCTGCAAGGTTGGAAATTCCTGACAAGGGAAAAGGTACCATAAATATAGGTACCAAGGCTACACTTGGTGGAAGTGTAGCTGAGGCCGTGGCCCCCAAAAGGAAGAGGGGGAGACCACTTGGTTCGATCGATACTCAGCCAAGGAAGAAAAGGGCGAGTAAGGCACAAACCGATCCATATATCATCAATACAGATAATCCATCTCATGAGATTGTCTCTGATTACAGTTATGTCCATGAATCATTACTGGGGGACGCCCCGAAGTTTGAATTGATTCCAGAGAACAAAGAAATCTCTATGGATTGTGAAAGTTCATACGTGTTGATGGAAAGATCCTCCACGCATATTGATGATATATTCGCATATACAGTTGCTCGAGAGATTATAGAGCACGATGATATCGAACCACGCTCTATTGCAGAATGCCAAAAGAGAGCAGATTGGCCTCAATGGAGAGATGCAATCCGTGCTGAATTAAATTCACTGGCAAAAAGACAGGTATTTGGTGCGGTAGTGCTAACCCCACCAGATGTAAAGGCCCGTAGGACATAAATGGGTATTTGTCAGAAAGCGTAATGAGAAGAACGAAGTCTTGAGATATAAGGCTCGCCTTGTGGCGCAAGGTTTCTCACAACGCCCTGGGATTGATTACGAAGAAACGTACTCTCCTGTAATGGACGTCATAACGCTCCGTTACTTAGTCGCCTTAGTTGTTTCGTAAGGACTTGAAATGCAACTTATGGATGTGGTTACCGCATATCTCTATGGGGATCTTGATACAGAGATATTCATGAAAGTTCCGATGGACTTCCATTGCCCAAATCAAGTAACTCTAAACCACGGAGTGCGTTTTGCAATTCAATTGAAACGCTCACTTTACTTGATTAAAGCAAATCCGGCGATGTGGTATACCCGTCTAAGTGATTATTTGATTGGGAAGGGATATACAAATAATGAATTGTGCCTCGCGTGTTTATAAAGAAAACAAGTTCCGGATTTGCTATTATAGCCGTCTATGTCGATTTACATGAACATAGTAGGTACTCTTGATGAACTAAGAGAAACCGCAAGCTATTTGAAATCCGAATTTGAGATGAAAGATCTTGGGAAAACTCGAATGTGTCTAGGACTTGAACTAGAACATCGAGCTTGTGGAATATTAATCCACCACCCGCATATGTCCATAAGATACTCGTGCAATTTAATATGGACAAAGTGCACCCACGCTAGCACTCCCATGGTTGGTCGAACTTTAGATGTACATAAAGATCCATTTCGTCCAAAGGAAGATGGCGAAGATGTATTGGGAGCCGAATATCCCTATCTAAGTGCAATAGGCGCATTATTGTACTTAGCACAATGTACTCACCGATATCTCATTCTCGAAGAATTTGTTAGCTAGATATAGCTCACCGCCAACGCAGTCATTTGGAATGGTATAAAGAACATCTTTAGATACCTAAAGGGAACCATTGACTTGGGTTTGTTTTATCCCTACGAAGACGAAAGAAGAGATGCTAATGTAATTGCGACTCCTTACACCGGAACCCCAAATAATGTTTTGGTTGGTTTTGCTGATGCTGGGTACCTCTCAGACCCACACAAAGGTCGATCACAAACTGGATACGTGTTCACTATCGGGAATACAAATGATATCCCGGAGATCGACCAAGCAAACCCTTGTGAGCTACCTCCACGAACCACTCGAGATCATTGCCCTACATGAGGCGGTTTCGTGAGTGTATATGATTAAGGTCTATCATTACACACATTCGAGGGACATGTGGTTTGAGTTCTACCACCGAAGAGCCAACTTGCATTTACGAAGATAATGCAAACTTGCATCGAATGTATGAAGCAGGGTATATCAAGGGTGATAATACGAAACATATATCACCAAAGTTCTTTTACAATCAGCAACAACAATGTCTTCTAAACATTCAAGTTAGTAAAGTAAAATCTGATTTAAAATGTGGCAGACTTATTTACTAAGTCATTACCTAAGTCCACATTTGAAAAACATGTGAGAAGTATAGGACTAAAGAAATTGTCCGAACTTCCGTGACTCCATCGGACTAAAGGAATTGTCCACTCCCATGATTGTATTAGACTAAAGAAATTGTCATGCATTAGGGGGAGCATCAAATGGTACGTTGAACTCTTTTCCTTCACCGAGGTTACTTTTTCCCACTGGGTTTTGTTACTCGAAAAGGTTTTTAATGAGACAACAATAATACCATAAATGCAAATCATGGAGAGATGTCGACATCAGGGGGAGCATCTAGCGATGTACTGATGACATCAAAGTGTGTTGTACTCTTTTCCTTCACCGAGGTTACTTTTTCCCACAGGGTTTGTTACTCCTAAGCAAGGTTTTTAATGAGACAACAAAAACACTAAAGATACAACTTCGGTTGAGGCTATTCTTCCCCTTACAAGTGTTCTGTGTTTTTATGCGAAATATTTTTCCCGACACGGTTCTACAAAGGAGAAGAGTCCCGACATGCTTACCGCCATTTCAGAAGCTCAAGTATTTTTCTCCTTTGACCAGTTTTTCATCAACGGATGTTTTCTGGAAAGGTTTTGACAAAGCAGTTAGTATGTAATGGTGGTCATCCAAGGGGGAGTGTTGAAGTAACATGTGTAGAGAAGTGGATGACCACATGCCACACATGTCAAGATGCATGTACCTTTCTCTCAATCACTAAACACATGTAACTCTTTTCTCTCTCCTTCTCAACAAGTGTACTAACACAAGCACTTCTTCTTTTGTATTTAAAGGAACTAAAGGAAATGAAATAGAGTAACTGATTCCCTTGGATTTTGTCTACAACTATCCTTCTTCTCTTTTATGTTTTGTCCCCTCTTTTACAGAATGTAGTATAATTTGGCGCCTGGGCGCCTTTTTTCCCCAGGCGCCAGCCTTACGCCTAGTGCGCCTTTTACAACATAGCCATAATGCTTGCTGTTATACAAAACAGTTTGCATTTGATTCAAAGCTGGTATCGTACTATACAACTTGGAAGGAAGCAACAAATAAAGAACCAAATTATTAAAGCTGTTTGGCAAGTAAATCTTTGTTCCAAAGTTGAAAAGAATTCACAAAATTGTGGCAAGTAATATTTTTGTTATTTTAGTCTCGAAATCTTTCACCATCTGGTATCTTCTCCTCTATTTCTCCATTTCGACCAAATTAATCATGGGAGCTAGTTATGGCGACTATGTTTTCTTCTTACTACCCTTTGCAATCATGTCCAGTGGCAGTAAGTATAGATGCCATTAATTAACTTGTCTTTTTGCCAAAATTGGTGCGCAGCTAGCTGTACTAATTCAGTTACTGATTAAATCAACCTTGAACGTACACAGGATGATGAACACCCGACAGGTCACAATACTAAGTGCAAGGTGTCAATGTTGTTGCAAAATGTATCATCTCCATCGCCTCCAACTGGAAGTTGTCATGCTAAGATAGGCACGGTTGATTCAACCATGCCTATCTTAGGCTAACCCCTATAGGCTAGATTGAACTGCTAAATTGGCCAAAAAGTGTTGCAAATCAAGAAAAAAGTGTGGGAAAAGTTAACACTATTTCATCTACTTCTCTCCGGCATTTGCTCCTGGGTTCAACTAAAGAACAGATTGAAACGCTCAATCATTCAAAAAAAGTGACATAAACGCAATATTTTTGGTAGAGAGAGAAGGACGTATTAGTGTGATGGAGAGATGGAAAAGATGGAGAGAGAGAGAGGAAAAAGAGGGAGAGAGAGAGAGAGGAAAAAGGTAGAGAAAGAAATGGCAATGATTACTTATTTGGAAAATAAAATCATGCCATGTTGTTTGGTGCAATGCTCAACATAGCTTTATTCAAATAAGCCACGCTAGATTAGAAATACCATAGGACTTAGGAGGTTGCCTTAACTGACGTGAATGGCCAATCTAGCTGCTGGATTAGAAGACCATAGGGGTTAGCCTTAGCATGCTCCTCCTAGCACTTGGTATGGCTCTATGGGCGACCCCTGTCCTTCGTCTCCAAAAAAAATTCATAGATACTCAATGACCAGGCCAACTTGACAAACTACATGGATTGGGCATCCGGGCCTGGCCCGTAGTACACCCCTATACAGTACAGTAGAGGAAGGAATTAGGGTTAGAGATTTGATTTTCTATATATATTTTGGATTTGCAGCTTCTTATTATTCAATCTTTTTTTGTGAGTTAAACCTGCGGCGGTAACTTTCAATGTTACCATCCGCTGGTTATATTTTTTTTCTTCTTAAATTTCTCAAAGGCATATTTTGTTTTTCTTGAATTTTTGTTTTTTGTATGAGCAAATCCTTATGTGATCTATTTTTAGGATTCATTGTTTTGGTAGCTTCAGATAACTAGTGATCTTAGCTAAAGTCAGACGAAAGCTTTTCAAAAAATTATGAACAAGCGCCAAGCTCCTCTTTGATCCATTGGTCTTAGTAGTAGTATTACGATGAGACGTTGCTAAAACCAGTGGATCAAGGAGAGCCTGCGCTCGCTCGTAGGCTCAGAACTGAATCACAACAATGGTCTCCAGGTCACACTAAAGCTTTACATCATTGTGAACAAGCGCAAGCTCCGCGGATCCAGTGGTTTTAGAACTGTTCGGTTGATTTTTTTCTTCCAGTTTTTGTTGTTAGATTTTTGCAACAACTAGAGAAAACGACGATGAAACAGCCACTAGAAGCACTGGATCTGAGGAAGCCTGCGGATGTGATTATGCAGATCTATGTGCTAGCAGCTATAAGTTACTTCTTAGCAGCTCAAGTCAGACTAAAGCTTTGCAACGTTGTGAACATGTGCAAACTCCCTTTGCCCCAGTGCTTCTGGGACCTGTTCGGTGGATTTCTTTGCAACCAAAGAAAACCATGACGAAGCGTTACAAGGTGAGCTTGCACTTGTAACTGGAATTATCTAAACCATTTTATCAAGGAGATCATAGGCTTGTAAGTTGTAACTGAATCACAACAACGATCCCAATTAGTTAATATTTTTGTTTCTGTATGTGCAAACGCAGGTAAGCTTCATCGATCTTAGGTCCAGTCTGATTGCTGCTTTGCAAAATTATGAACAAGCGCCAAGCTCCTCTTTGATCCATTGGTCTTGGTACTATTCGTTGAATATCTCTAGTTGTTGGGAATCTACAACAACTAAAGAAACGTTATTAAAACCAATGGATCAAGGAGAGCCTGCGCTTGCTCGTAGGCTCCAAACTGAATCACACACAACAATGGTACAGATCTCTGTTATATATCATGCATGCTCTGCTATGGAAAAACAGCTCTTTGTCCATGCAAGAGCTGCGCTGCGCTGGAATATCACAGTTGATGCTCTTTTGACCCCAATTTTTTTTTTTTACGATACGTTTCAGCATCAGATGACCATTATTTTATGCAATAAGATTGGGTCATCTGTCCAAGCTACCATGAAGCTCTTCTATGTGCGGAGGTTGACGGGAAAGCCAGAGAGGACAACAGTCAAACAGTTAAAGCCATAGAGGATAACACTTGAAATTGTAGCTTTCCATTACACTGGCAATGTATGTTGATGTAACAAATTCATAACCAAGCAATCAACTACTGGCTTTTCCTTGTTTCTTATAGTTGCAAATGTTTGTAGCATTTGTCTTTCTGGTGCTTTTCAGCCGGAAACCTCTGTTTTGTATTGCACTATGGATAGCCTTCTGTAGCAAAGCCATTATTGGCTTTAGCTATATGTTATATGCCAAAAATCACAAACCTTAAAATCAGAGCCATAGAGGTTGTAGGCGAAAATGCTAGAGTTGCATCACATTTTTACACCACTTATGTTTCCAAAGTTATTGCATTGGTCCATTCCATTCAGTCCAGTACCCATAAACCAGAACCTGAATATCAGTCTATCTATTAGAATGTAGAGAATTCTGCTCCTGCATGTAATTTTATTTTATTTTTACGACTTAGTGATCCAAAAATATTACTCATCTGTGGGTCAAACCTACTTTTTCCAAATGTTTGAACGGATTTTGGCCAGACCCGGCCCATCCAACTTACAAACTAAATGGATCGAGCAGCCCGGCCTGGCCTGCTATAAACCCTGTAATAATCCTATACTACCTCCGTGGAAAAGTAATACTTTCACTTTTTTTCATTTTAGCCTAAAAATAGGCCCGTTTCTGGAAAAGTGATACTTTCACTTTTTCATTTTAGCCTAAAAATAGGCCAAATTGAAAAATTGAAAGTAATAATTGGAAAAGTGAAAGTAATACTTCTCCAGAGGGAGCATTTAGGAAGGTTAAAGATTTGATCTGGTTTAACCGGCCAGATTTTCTTTTCTTGAATGGTTTAACAGATATGTTCTTCAATCTCATGGACTAGTTGCTGCATTGAAGGTTTTGCTGCCACGCTCGACAAAGCACGAGCATGAACTCAGTCAGAAATGGATATCGAGTATGTATGTTTTTGTACGCTATTTATATGCAATTAGGTTGGGTCATCTCAAGTTGTGGGCGTTCTAAAAGAAAATTGGGCACTGCTCCTTTTTGATTCATAATCTCCCTAAACACATCAAGCATGCTACCAGAAGCACTTGTATATGCGGAGCTTGAGGACCTGGGGCAAGTTGAGACCATGGATCAATCATGTAAATTTTGGTTTTTCCTAATAGTGCAAAGTGAATTAGTTAGTAGCAAGTTTCTGTTTCATTTTCCTATAGTAGCAGTAATAGTGAGCTTTTGTAGTTAGAAAATGATAATAATAATAATAACAATACAGACCTGACCTGACCTGACTGACCCCTACTCAAAAGTTGGGTCCTATCTATCTCTTTCTTTACCAATTATGATGCTAAAGAACCAGAAAGAAAAAAACCTACAACCCCCCCCAAAAAAAAGAAGAAACAAAAATGTACAAGAATAGGTTACATAAGCCGTGAATAACTAGCACCGCCAACTGCAGCTGATGATCCCTGTGAAAATCCATTCGAGACTTTTGGAGGTTTCCTCCTGTTGTAGTTTATGCTGCAATGGGGGCAAATGTACTCTAGCCCATCTGTCTTCGCATAATCCTGTTACGTATCCCAAAGTAAGATTACGTAATTCAAATGAGAAGATAAACAGCGCATTGAGCAAAAGAATGTTTTGTACTTGTATTGTATATTTACCTTGAAGGCACCAAGGCCCTGCCGTCTGTCACAGCCAAAGTGCGCCCACTCACCACACATTCCACAGTTCACCCAATCCCCGGCTGCGCTACTGCAGAAGTTCACCAAAATCGGATTTTCAGGAAAGACGTGAGAGAAGAACGCATCAAACTAGAGAGCGAGAGAATACAAACCTGTGACATAATAAGCAACACTCTCCATCAACGTCATCATGCGCCAATTCGTATTCCAGGAGATATGTTTCATAATGTCTTTTGAGTGTGTTCCCAACACCCTGGCATAGATCAAAAGGATGACGCACATGAATATGAATAAACACATAAAAACTAAGAGATAGTAAACAGATTAGATACAGTCGACAGGCAAAGTTGAAGCAAATACCGTCATTCTGTTAGTAACTGTATGGTTACGCATCTTCGAGAAAACCTGGCCTTTCCAGTTGATGCCGTTTCCAACATGAAAACCTCCTCTCGAAACAACCTAAACATAGATTACAAAAATAAGTTAAAGGTCGCTGCATTACAAAAACTAGACCCAAAAATAGTTTCACAAATTGCACCAAAATGGTAGAGGTTAACAACACCAACAAACCAAATGGAAAACATCAGCTCACCTCTCTATACAAGCTGAACAAATCCAGACGTTTTGCATTCAGTATGGCTTCTGGGAATTCAGCAACTCCACCTTGGGGGACTAAACGACTATGTCCCCGATGCATGAGAAATTGCATTACATCTCTTAGAAATTCTTCCTGAAATTTACCAAAATATTAGACAACACGGATACCTAACTGGTCTGTATCACACGATATAGGCAAACAGAAAAAATGGAAATGGTATAACCTACAGGTTTTTGTACAATCATGAAAACAGGTAACAGTATTACTCACCTCTGAGCAAACCGTAATAGGAGATCGGCCACAACCATGTTTCTTCAGGGGTATGGGATTCAAGGATATAATCTGATGAGCTTGGTGTAAAGAGGTCGATGCTGTTTTCCTATGTGCTGGAGCATGTCCACCGCTATTATGCTTAGCAGAGGAAATGGGTGGTAAACTGGACTTCGGCGGGGGCATATGAAATGTATCACCAACCTCAGGGATTCCTACAAATGGCTGCATTTTGTGCTGACGGGTATGAGGAATTGGCCTCATTGCAGCAATTTTTACTTTCTTTCTTAGAGGTACTATGGGCCTACAAGCATCTTCCTCCTTTTTAATGGATCTCGCCGCCTTGTTTTCATTTTCCTCTATTTTTAATTCCCGACATGGCTCAGACCTCTTTCGGCTGGGAGCAGGTGGTTTCAACCAGTTCGGCAGACATTTAGGAACAGCATTTTCGGGATGGGTATCTTTGCCCTGCTTTGCACAAAAGAACAGAAGGCGATCCGCATCATCCTTCTCAAATGAAGCAACTGACGACCCCTGAATACTAGCTATCCCAAGGCTAACAAAACTGCGATAAGTTATTTGTGGTGCTAGCTGCCTAAGAACCTGTTGAAACAAACCCAGAGAAAACACAAAATGAGAATTTACACCGAATACTTGGAGAGAGCAACACAGAATGACAGTGACAGACAAAAAAAATACCTGAGAAGCCCAAGCTGGAACTTTCATGTAAACTTCAAATACAGCTGCGCCACAAGCAACTGCAGCAGACCGTCGAGGCTCACACAGAGATGGTTTGTTTTCCTCAGAATCTGGCGGTGCATGGACAAGTTGACTCTTCTCTATAACTTCATTTTTATATGAGTCTCCAACAGCTGACCATTATTAAATTGAGAACATAAGTTTGTTATGACTATATAACATATATTTAATAAACATGTACGAAAAAGGCTGTTTGCACTTGTTACCTGATCATCGAAACAGGTCTGTGCATTACCAGACACTAAGAGAGATATATGAGCTGAACTGCAAGTTGATACATCGCATCGCATGGTCACGACTCCACGAGAAAAAGCCGCTGCCTGAAGTGGAGGTGGTGGGGCACTGCCAAAACATTAAGACCATCCAATTAGGTAAGCTTACTGCACTGTTTAAAGAAAATGATAAATTACCATTAAAGAACATCTAAGAGTGCTGACAACTCACCTTACACGATTATGAAGCTTACTGCCACGCATCTGGTTAAGAATCACCAAAGATTTCAATAAAATTTTGCTTAGTGGACAGTTCAAACCAATACCGTATAATGGACTAAAAGATGCAATATAAACATGAAACTGAAAAGGCATCACTGAATGTTAAAATCCTTGCAGGTCTAATCTAACACCATACTTACTTCAATGTTCAAGAGAGCGTTGAGACCATCCTCCAGTGACCCGAGTAAACATGCGTCCTGAAATTCAGTCAACATCATAAGCTAGAGTTTTGGTAAAATGTCTTCTTGGACATCAAGTTCCTCATATCCAGTCAAAATTAGAAAGTGACCCCATATTACTCACCAAAGTGCACGGAAGTCCACAAACAAGAAATCTCACGTTAACTTCATCATCATATATTTTTATTGCAGGAAGAGAATCTTCTCCTTCTCTTTCTTCATCTTCTTCTTCGCTTTCACCTGCACCAATCTCCATTGGTGGAACAGTGACCTTGGAGGGTCTCCAAGAAGTCGTGGTCCCAGCTTCCCACTGTTATTTTGGTTGTTAGCTGGCAACACTTGATTATTTCGTCCACAATATAGCCTAAATGATGCATGGGCAAGTTGGAAAGCGTCCCATGTATGGCTGCATGAACTGAAATCCAAAAACAACACAATATGATCATACGGCAGGACTCCATGTCTTCACAGGAATGAAACCATATGTAGAGCAAAAATTTGGGCATGAGTCAGCCATCCAAGGGAGAGGGAACGTATGTAAACACGCCATCCTAATGAGGTAGGACCAACTATGACACATTGATTAAATGCTTGTTAATACCTTTGTACTACTGAGAGTAAAGCCTCGCGAAAGTGGGAAGCAGCATAACAAGAGAACCCACTCTTCCAGTATATCACATAAGGAATCCCCTGGAAAAGAGACACTTTCAATTTAAGCGATTACAAAAACATTGTTCTTAAGAACCAAAACATCTCTTTAATCAGACAAGAAAGAAAGTATAGTCACAAATTTCAATTATAAGATTACCTTTGAGTAAAGTGCCTCAGCAAGCTTTTCACCATCTGGTATCTCCAGATAAACCTTCACCAAATTTCAATATGTCAAATCTATTAGACCATCGAGATTTATGGCAAGACCGCAGGACCAGAGTAAATAGTAAAAGAAAAGTTACAACATATGCAGAGAACAACTAAAAATTCAAGATTTTAAGATTAAAAACTTCTCAAACTTGGGGAAGCAGGTCTATTAAGAAATATGTGCTTTATCTGTGCATATGTTTAAAGGTACCCATTCTGGACCACACTTTTCTATACGAGTTGCAAACACATCCACATCTCAATCTATTGTTATAATGACAAACTTGACAATGGAGGTGCAACTTCCATTTAAATATAGGTAAGCATATAACCTTGTTTGTGACTGGATATGGATTATACGTCCTAAACATACAATTCAGGTAAAAATGTCATGCAGTGCATTCGCCCCTGCGGGTAAATGAACATTCTGAAACTCGCACTAAGTTACCAGAACACAACCAACCTAGCCACAAACTCAGGACGCAATAACTTGCATTCTGCACATTAGTACTTTATAGAACCACATTGTACTTGACACAAACTCTACACATGATACAAAAAGAAAAGAGATTATCATTCACTCACAGTGGTGGGCAAAGTATAATCAAACAGCTCAGATATCGCTTCCACGGACGACAAATCAACATTTCCCACACCAACGAACCAATTTCTTTATTATCCGAATGTTGCTCTCCTTGCAAGTACACAATGCCCGGCTCTGTTGTCTTGATAACTTGTTTAAATTCATCAACCTTCGGGTTTACTAATGTCTGAACCTGAGAAAACCGAAAAACACAAAGTTAACCACAGTTAACAAAATGCACTTAAAATTACAACCATATACGGTTAAGAAATTTCACCTCTAAACGCCCCGAAGAAACGAGCTCCGGAATAGGATACTTCGAACCATTCTCCGAAACTTCATGTCTTGCAGAATTAGGCTAGTTCCACAGAAAACAGCAAGTAGACCACAAGTAGTTTTCGAAGCTCCTGTAACTGGTAACATCATGAACACATTACAAAACTCAAACCCCCCAAATTTTCAACCCTAATTCCAATCTGGGGCACTCCAAAACTTCAACCAGACAACCCTAATTTCATCACCAACTTCAAAATTTACACCTCCAACACCAAGATCGAACACACTCAGAACCTCAAAATTTCTTCAAAACAAAGAAAACCCAGAAATCAAATACAAAAATAAACCCAAATTAAGCTACTTCTCAGAAGCTAATCGAATCAAAAAACCTAAAATCAGAGCTCAAAATCGTGTGTATAATCGAAATCATGGAAAATATGAAGAAAAATCGAAACTTAAGTATGCCCCAAGTTGAGAAATCATACGAATCGAAGAAACCCTAAACTTCTATCTGAAATCGAAACCGACTAAACTAAAAGACTTTGAGATGGAGAGAGAAGAGGAGGAGAAAACAAAAATAATACAAAAAAAAAAAGAAAACCCTAATAAAAATCTTAATTATAAGTCACCTTTTTCTAAAAATCTAAAAATTATTTCTTGTTTGTCAGTTGTACACCAAGAATTTACATTAAATTGGAATATTGGATTGGGATACACTAAATAAGTAAGTTCTTGAATTAAAAAAAAAAAAAAATTACATCTTTTGGAGTTAAAAGTTTTTTGGGGGTACATTAAAGAAAACAAGAAATTTATGTTAATAGTAAGACATCAAAATGTATGTTTTGATTTTTTATGAAAAAGTTTATGATTTTTTTTTGAATTGAATATGAAATTGTTGCAACTTGGAAGTGGGTTTCAAGATGGGTCGGATTTTTTTGATCCATATTTGATAAGTTTGATACTTTGATTCGAATCATCACTACTACTTATTGTGTTTTGTTCCCTTTGAATACTTATCACATGAACACACTCTCTCCTTGGTTCTCACTGCATGAGAGAGAATATAAGTTGTATGTGTGGGTCCCACAAAATTGGTGTTGACGAGTTTCGAATTCAGTTCAATCGTATCGTCCCACAATAATTTTCCCAATGGATTATAATGACATCGATAATATTGAGATATTTTGAGACAAGAAAACTACCCAAAATCGATGCCAACGAGTTTCAAACTCAGTTCATTGCTATCATCTCAAGATGATTTTTTCGGTGTATAGTGATATATGCAAAATTAAGATATTTTGAGACAAGAAAACTAATGATTAAAGGAGTAAGAGTGATTCAAAACTGACGGGGGTTTTATCGTCTAAAGTTTTGTTGAGAATCAACGGTTTGCTAAGAGAGCAATTCTAGCATTCGAAGAATTGAGCTGAATTTTAGAAATTGGGTTCACCATTCTTTTATACAGAATAATATCTAGGATTTTTTGGAGGGCCACAAGACAGATTTTTGAATCATACTACTCCCTCCGTTACTTTTTAATAGGCCAGTTTCTATAAATAAATGTTACAAAAAAATAGGCTGGTTTCCCAATTGGGAAAGTCAAATGTTACTTTAATTTTTGGAATACTTTTCTTTAACTTTTTAATGACAAGTGTTATGGACCATTTCAATTATTTCTTTGGGTGACAAGTGTCATTGACCATCTCACTTCACTTCTTTTATTGACAAGTGTCTGCAGGACCACTTTCAATGATTAGTTCTCATAATTTCCTTAATTTTCTCAAAAAAATGAAACTGGCCTATTAAAAAGTAACGGAGGGAGTAGTAGATTTTGGGTTAACGTGGAAATTTTTAAACTACTATCAGTACCAAATTTTGTGATACAGTTCGTATTTTATGGCAATAGCGGGGCACTTTGAGCATAAATTGAGTAGATGTTGGATATTGTGCATCTTATAAGTCGCCCGATAGAATTTTGTAAACCAAAATTTTAAGTGCTTATCGTGTAGGGAATATTCATCCTCATCTTGAAAAATGAGTAGTAATAAGATGATTATTATTTCATTATTTTTGTCCCCATGCCCTGGGAAGATCTTGAAATAAACCACTGGTTCAGCGTGCATCATGTCCTGCTGGACCAACCTATAGTCTTGTACTTGGACCTGCTGGCTGCTAGACATGTTCAGTGATGAACTTGCTTGGTCTTGGAGCTGCTTGCTTGTTCTGCGCTTATCTCTAGTCTCGATGTAATACCCACATTTTTCGCATGACTCATGCTAAAAAATACGTCATTGAATGCGACGAAGCTTCATCTCAAGCTTGTGTTGCGAGATCAGGACATATTGGCCCAACACTGAAATTGCACCAAAAAAGTGGGACGTTAGTCAAAAGAAAAATAGTGCCACTATGGTGCAATTCACAAGTTGGGCATTGCCCGAGAAACGAAATTGCATCACTATGGTGTAATTATGAGAGAGAGTCTCAGCGATTTTTTTTCAGCGACGTAAAACCCGAAAATCTCTCCCCTAGCTTTTCTGTTGATTTCCCGTCAACAATTCTCTCTAATTCTTTCTCTCCTAAAATCCTCCGGCCTTTCTCTTCGTGATGGTGCTCTTTTTACACCAACTTTTGGAGTTCGCAGTGTCTGTGTTGGCAGTTACAGTTTTCTTTTTACATAGAAGATGGTTAGAACACGTTCATCCTGTCAGTTTTTATCTTCTTCATAGACTTTAGGGTTCGATGTAACCCCAAAGTCTCCTTCTCCATGTCCGATCACATGTCTCCGTGGATCATACCTTTCACCGCCCTTTTTGGGGTTTAGATGGCTGTGGTGTTGGGGGTCGCGGCTTTACCAGAAATTACCTCTTGAAATACCTCAATGACTGCCATCTTGCCACTAGTGAGAAAAAAGTTATTTGCAGAGAAAGGATTAAGAACAGCCGAGCCATTTACAACGCCTGAGAGGATGTTCTATCTCTTCTTCGGATGTGGTTATGCACGGCTTGTATGCGCTTACAATTTGGAGAAGGTTGTGTAGGTTACATGAGGGTGACATAACACTTTCAATTTTATAATGGCACAGATATGGACTTCCTCATTCATGATATCATGAAACCTGACTGAATGAATCCAATCATTAAGGGTGTTTCAGATGGCACATACGACACCACCTTATCTGCTTTCCTTTCTCATTCATGGTATCATGAAACCTGGATGTTGTTTGTAAAGATATGGATGATTTTAGGTGATTTTCAACTCTGAATGGGCATATCTTATGGAGGGGAGAGTGTTAGAGCATAGCTCGGTTGAACCCACCAAGCGTTGGTATTTCAAGTTTGGTTGTCATATTTTAGTGAATCAAAACTCATCTAAGAGTCGCTTGATTATGTACTAGAGACAACTTCGTATAGGTAGACTAGAAAGTCTAGGATTATGAGACATACAAGTGCCTGCCTTATGATTTGGTAACTTGTGTGTTCGATCACAAGTAATCCATATGAAGGTAGAACCGATCCTTGTGATTGGTAGAACCAATTGAACCCATGATTGTGAGTTGATACTTGATTAATCACATAGTTGTCTTGGAATACAGATAAACCAATTTTAAACCTGTTTGGAAGTGTGGTATAATCGATTCCAAGATTGTAAATATGAAAGAGGATTTACAAAAAGAAAAAAAAAATGTCAACATACTTTGAACACGAACAGTAACTCTTATCTTTTATTGTTCAAAGTTATTCCTTAATTACTTAATGAGATCCCGGTCCGAAATAAATTAAGAATCTAGGTTGTTTATTCTTGAGAATCTTCTGATATAAGATTCACTCAAACTAGATCGAAGTGTCGACGGGATCTTTAGAACTGTTTGTATATCTAAAGACATCTTGTGATAATCCATTGTTAATAGACTCCATTCGGTGCGTGATTGATCACAAGAGATTCAAGTGGTGTTGTGCATGTTTAATTGAAGATTAAAGAAGATTTGAAGACAAGAAGATTTGATTGGTTTCTCATATCTTTGTGTAGCACAAACCTTAATCTACACGGGATCCAACTAGAATCGGATTTATTCGATTGATTAGTTGCATGGAGATCTGACATCGCTTTATAGTTCCTTGTTGGATTCTATATTGATTGATTGCAAATATAAACTCGTTACTTTGGTAGTTGTTGGATAGATTGATCTAACCAGAAAAGGAGTTTATTAGTTTAAACTAAGAGCCTTTGCATATGACTTGAGATATCTTCATTTGAAATAATCAAGAGAGTTGTTACCAAACGCATTTATTGTTCTTTTACTTTTTGAATACGATCCAAAGGAATTGTTCCAAAGTGTGCACTTATTGAATGTCGGGCGTAGGGATACCGAAGAAACTAAGTGAACCGGGTTTAGTTGCTTGGTCTCAACTATACGAAGTTGGTTTAGATTTTGTATAGCGGCTTAATTAAACGTATTCACCTGACTTTGGTACCGCGGTTTTTCTGCATTTGCGGTTTTCTCGTTATCAAAATCTTGTTGTGTCTTTTACTTTTCTATTTCGGTAATTATAACTGTTTATTATAAGTAATAAAGTAAAATACACAAACGTTAACTCCGTATTACTTGATAGTGATCCTATATGGTTTGGTTAAGTCCGAACCTATTATCAAGTAATCACACTTTGATTGTTGTATTATCTCGATCTTGTATCCATAGACAATCACACAAAGTGTGAATACCGATTTGTCGTATTGTCTTGACTTTGTCCATAGACAATCACTTTCGGTAAGAGGACTTATAGGTGGATATTTTAAAGATTGTGGTGTATTTGGGTACCCTCGTCTTTTCAATTGGTATCAGATCAGGCAACCATGAAAAGATCTAACAATCTGTGTTTGGTACGATCCAACCTATAAGAATTGAATTTCTGACTGATTCAGTTAACGTTATGCAAGAGTATGAATACTCAAATATTGAAGATGTTACTACTTTTTTGACTCATGATCCAGGAGTTACGAAAACATCTGAGTCTATCTCTGATGGAAAAGAAGATATTGATAAATAGTTGGTAAAACTCCTAAGGCCAATAAGATCTCTGTTTACATGGATGTTATATCAAAGACAAAATCTAATCTTCTTAAGCATGAAATCAGAGAAAAAGATATTTAACTAAAAATTCTAGCCAAAGAGAATATGAATCTCACTGTCAAATTAGAAGCTCTTGGTAAATCTCTTACTCAAGATCAAGTGACTCATCCTATGACTCTGACTAATGATTCTGTTATAATCTCTTCCTCGATGAAGAAACCAAAAGTCCTTGTTCGACTTTTTTTAGAGATTGTGCTAACAAAACCTTCTTGATCACATCCAAATGATCATGATGATGGTAGTCTCGCCTAACTACATCAAGTCGAAGAGAATGAGAAACCATCTTCTACAACTACTGATGATCAAACGAAATCTTGTCCTAAGGAAACTTAGAACCGATTCCATGAAAAAGATCTTAAGGAATTCAACTTTCAGTCACTTGACATGAAACTTATACTTCTTCAAAATACTGTGGTTAAAGTATTGAAAGAAGTTTCTTGTCTTAAAAAACTGAAAGATCATTCCTCAGTAGAAAGACAGAATATATCCCAAATTGATAAGATCAACTCAAAAGAAGTAAGAGTTAATAATCGCTTCTGGAAGAAGGTTCCTCCTCACTCATGTCGAAACAATACTTGTTTACATAAAGAACGATTCCAGAAGAAAGGGAAAGAGAGAATCTCTGTGAAAGGAAACAATCAGGAATTTTCGATAATTGTTCCAAATAATCATACTGATGTGCATAATAAGGAAATCCTTAAAATGAGAAAAGATTATGAAAATCTCATTGAAAGAATTAAGAGAGATTTATCTATCTCTGAAAATTCTCACATCAGTACAGTTTCTCCTCATGATCATACATTTGGATCAAGGAAGGATCACCTTCTTGGGAGAAAATACTTTGGGCAAAATTTCTAAAGAGAAACATGAACTATGTTTTCGATACTCGTTGTAAGCAAGAAAAGTCTTACTCCGATACAACATATAGTTGTATGGAGACTGTTCACTCTCATCCTAGTTCGTGCTCATAACTTTTGGGATAAGAAGCACATAAAGCGAGAGCACAATTTTTAGTTTGTGTTTTTATCAAAAAAAAATCCGGTGACAATCTCTGGATAGCTGGGAATCCATTTTTGTCTAAAAATTGTTCATGTTTATCATGATCTTCCAAAAATAGGTTTTCTTTGAAATTTCGAATTTTAATAAACCTTCCAGCATGAGAAGTTCGGACATATGAAATAAATATACTTTGTATATGTTTTCGTAATTTCCTGAGTATTTTCGGTCCGTAAGTTGTCTCTTCTTAAGAGAAACTATTTAATGCTTGTATTGAGAAACCCTGATTAATTCTTTTTAAATACCTGAGCATGCCTCTAATAAATCGTATTTTGACAAAGGTCAATAAGGAGGAAGCTCAAAAGGTTAAGGATTGTCGAGGAATCAATACATAAAGGAAGAAGAAAATCATATCAAAAATCATGTTTGATTATGATTTTGATAGTTCTACGGTTCACAAGATGAGTCATGTCATTAGTTCACAACCTTCAAGATCCAACAAAAACCAAGTGGATACCTTCTGATAGTATGATTGACTATATCCATGGTTTTGAAGAAATAAGAATCAATCTCATAATGACTTAGTTCGAAATCAAGATTGGCTCAAGGATAGGATTGAGGAAACAAAAGTGATCTTGCAGACATGAAGGTTCAAGTTGAAAAGCTTGAAAAGAAAGAAGTGGTTGCAGACAAGTCTCTCGAGACATGCGTCAAAAGTTTGAACACTGAAGAAACCTCAGTGAACAATAAGAGAACCACTAGGGATTAAGTTATATGTCAGTAATACTTAATCCAATAAAAATAGACATCGATTTTTGATTTATTTCGATTATTGTACAAGGTCTATTTTTGAATAAAACTATCAATTATTTATGAATAAAATTATTAGTTTATAATTTTTCTTGTGATAGTTTCCGAATACATAGCCTGTGCTTGAATGTTTATATTATTGTTATGTGTTTTCGGTTTATGGGATGTCTGATTTCGGTTTTCATAACCTTAATATTCGATCTCATATGATGTGAACCCTTATGGATTGTGTGACTTTTTGATTTAGCAGGATTAAGTTCTAGCCCATGTTGGTAGGCTTTATCAAAGGATAAGAGGTGTTCCGATTGAAACTCATATGTAAAAAGTCACAATGTGTTGAATCGATTTGTGTTTACATGAGTTGTGTTTAGCATAAACATATGTGTTTCGGGTTTTCAACTTTTTCTATTGGCACGCATTAGTTAAAACCGATTCAACCTTTCTCTGGTAACAGTTGGTCTTTGTTCTTGTTCTTTTGTTCTTGCGAGAGGATGACAACATACTGGGGGAGAGTTCTAACTTGAACTTGCACTTAATGATATATCTTTCTGGGGAGAAGAGGATGCGAAATCTGAGGTAACGAATTTGTTAGTTAATAATCGTTTTCCTGTTTAAGAAAAGCCTGCTTATATTGCATATATTTTGCTTTTGCTTAACAAAATTTCGGGACAATTGATATTTATTCCATTATGTGTGTATGGATGTGTGTGTGTGATTCAATTGTTTCCAGTTAAGAAAAACTGTGTCAATTTATTTGGCTAATTGTTTGGTATCTTCTTTATTGTTTGGTATCAAGTGTTTTTGCGTAACGAAATTTCGATGCAATTGCGGTGCTATAATGTCTATGTTTGTTTGAATTGCTTCCGGTTAAGAAAATAATTGTGCAAGTCAATTTATTTTGGTTTGTATGTATTTTTTGAGGCTTAACAAAATACGGGATCATTTGTTTAGTCCAATTTGATTCCGGATAAGAGAAACTAAGTTAATTCTGATCCTAGTTAGACTTATCAAATTGAAGAATTAGGTTATTCAAGTCTAATCGAATGCCTTGACAAGAAATACTATTTAACTAACCTAGTACTTTTCTTGTCTAAAGTGAAAGGTCTAAGTTATTGTCTGAATAATTAGAACCTGATGAGAAAAGTAAAGTTAATTCTGATCTTTATTTTGGTCTTATCGAAATAAGCGATTGTATGTTTACAATTGGTTTAACAAGGGAACTAAGTTTCTTAGTCAATTTGTTAGACTATTAGGGAAAATTGCTTCGGGAAATTGTTTCCTTGATAACATATTAAAACCAAGTTACTTGTAGTTTCGGTTTTGATATTGGTTCTATAAATTGGTATGTGAAACCTTCGTGCTTGCTTAACTCTTACATGTTGTACAAGTCTTCTATATTTGTAAGATCCTTTCAGTTTAACCTTTATTTGCTCGAACCTTTGTCATTTTGTGACAAAAAGGGAGAGAAATATGTGGACTAAACAAGTGATTTGTGATCACTAAGGAAAGGACAACT